>JACXGI010007074.1:0-12774 GCA_016801175.1 Esox masquinongy
TGAGCAGACATGAAGAATCACGTAGGAGCCTACAATGAATAGAGATGTGTAACAGACTAATATTGCTCTCCTGATGAAAAGGAACGCTTTAGACAAAAATGACCTATTAACCACTCGCGGAACAGTTACTCACGCCACATTACTTCAGGAAACACTAAAATTAGTACAAAACAGTAAGAACTACAAAACACTCACACCCTTTCTAGGAAGCGAATGTGTTCAAAACTAAAACAAAGCGTATCAATAATATCCCTTAAAAAACAAGCAGCAAAAGTAACTGAGTGAAAAACCACGTGTTTGGGAAACATTATTTAGGTCTGCGCTCCACCCTTTTTAAAAGGTTACCCGACTAAAAAGGGCCCTCTGTGTTGCTCGTTTCTCTAAAGGACCATTTTATAAATTTGCTCACATCTCGGACCTAGACATCCGCTCCAATGGAACACTCTCTCTACACCTCTTCAAGAGCCTGGCACTGCTGGGAGGGGAAGAATAATAAAGAATCCCTCAAGCATGGTCACTCTTCCTGCCTATGTGAACACAGAGCCAATAGGGATTAGACCAGTGTATTGTTTATTAGAGAAATTGTAGCAAAATGCTTTTCAACAGGAAGAATGCGTCTCTATAGTTTACGCAGTTCCTCCTTGTGCGGGCCAATAACTTTACCATGCGAAGTCATGCGCTCAGAAAACACTCAGTCCTCTACTACGAAGAACACTATTAATACAAAGATTACTTGAAACAAACCGGTTGGTGTTCGTTCTTTCCAAACTAAATAGATCTACTGTATTTTCTGCTGCATTGCCATTTTCTTCCGCTCCCGTGTCCACTGATACTGTTATTACCTCAAAACACTGAGCCCATGACCTCACCCGGCAGAAGGCTTTTGTTCCCGCAGGCTTGGGGTGGAGGTCTAAAACAGCAGGTGGTTGAAGAGTCATGCTGGCCAGAATGTGGCCCTTGGATGCTGCAGGCCAGAGGACCTAGCTACCCTAACCCATAAAACCTAAACCCCACGTCCCTTTTTCTAGCCCCTCTTGACAAGGCAGCTTTATGCAACTGCCTGTGAGACAGGCCTCCTGTCTGCTTTGTGTAACAAGTGGAAGCAACTTCCTTAAGTGTTCACATTGTTTAAGCGCTTTAAAAAAAAAAAAAAAAAGGCAATCTTAATTACTTTTTGGTTCCTCCACACACATTTACACAAATGTATAGAGTCCAATAACTTGACACTCTGTAGAAATGGCTTACACAAGGCTAGTTTTTAGTTAGCCTTACCAATAGTAGGGCCCACGCCAAAGACTGAAATGACAGGGCTTTCTTTAATATTCAATGCATCACTTTAACTCATGTATTGTGCATCTGGGTTGGTGTTCTCCATCGTTGCCTCCCAGTGCATTACATAAACAACCAAAGCAGACATCTCAGATTAGAGGACATTGACAGGCAGGTGGCAGGCAGGCCTTTAGCATCATTGGCCTAAGACAGCAGTTTTGAGACTTCGCCTGTTTGATCCCGAGCAGTAAACAGCTCCAACAACACACTCATATATATATATATATATATATATATAAATGAGACTTAAAGCAGCCAGTCTGCAGGCTCTGCACACAGCCCACTACTCGCTTCAGAGAACAACAGAGCAGCTTTTTCCCCTCACACCCACTGTCCGCCTCAAACAAAATGTTGTGTCCTCAACAACTACCTCTCCTCTGCGCACTAAAGAGCATTCAGGAAGATCCTGGAGCCCCTGGAGAGGATTTTGTATCAGTCCCCCCTCCCCCACCCCGTATGGTGCCAGAGAAACCTACACTGGGCTGGCACTGAAAGGGCAATCTTGTTACTTTGCCCTGCTGGTGCACCTGCTCTGGAACTCTCACACAATGTCCAGCCAATGTTGAAGTGACCCTGAGGTGATATCTCGTTTGGGGATTCCCCTTTACCCAAATTACTGATCAATGTTGTCCATCTGCTATTCTAGGCCATTCAAGATCAATTATTTACAACAGCATGCAAAACCACTTACTATACGCCATGACACCGTTTGTGTAATGACACATGCTGTAATAAAAATCTGACGGTTGTGCATCAATAAGACACGGTCCGAACACGTTGTGTCTGGTTTGCACTCTTAACACACTGATGCTGGCAAGTAAAACATTTTGACTGTATCTTGCAATCCAATGGATACACCGATGTTTCTAGTAGCCTTATAGAAAGCATTTAACCGTTCATGACACACATTGCAAAGCATCTTGCTCCCACAAGTCGGAGTGACACTGCAATCGTCCAAGAAAACAACAGTAGGCTAGTCAGATAGCTCGTTGACATTCTAGTCACTGTGAAAAACGTGCGCGTGCTTACGTTATTTAATGACAACAGACAACGGGCTACGGTGGAAAAATATGAGGGGAATTATCCGATCAGTCGGGGAAATCGGGAGCAAATTATAGCATATTACACAAAACCGTAAAACACGTATCGGATTGGACTGTTCTATAGCAATCCACGTACTGCCCACTTAAACAACACTTTCATACAGTTTCATGATTACCATCAACACAAAAAACTGTAGGATAACTTGTAGCCTAATTACCTCACATCATGGAGGAAAAAATCCCTCCCATCCGAAACATGCTTTATCTGTTGCGCCTTTTCCGCAACAAATCCTAAATAGAAAATACATCGATATCTGTAAACCTACCATTTTACTAAGATCCATCGTCCCAGAAAAATGCAGGTCGCTGTGAGATCAAAGACGAATCGGTTCGCAGGCAATTATTCGAGAGTAAAGTCAACAACTAGAAAAAGGGAAATCTAGAAACGCTTAGGGGGGTAGATGGTGGTGGACTAGGCCCGTTAACTCAACATGTGTCCCGATTTGGTATCAAATAGTCTCCAATTCCTTTCCTTCCGGGTCCCTTATCCTCTCACTGATCCTACGTGCTCAGTTAACGGTGGGGGCTCAGCCACGGTGTCCGAATATCGAGACGCGGAACCGAACGGTCTCGAAAACCACAGCCTACTAGAGTAGGATACATGCGGGGAGGTGTACGGTATATGCTGCTTCTCGCCGTGTCTTCTTCGCATATTGTGATACCATTTTAAATACCTTAATCCACAAGGTACAGAGCTTGTAAACACCGAAAACTGAACAGCCAATCTATCCGGGGCTTTTGTGTGCACAGCGCGCTCTAATGTAGACAATAGGTAAGGGGGGGCATAAACCCCCCGACCGAACTGTGGCCAAAATAACCTCGTACCTCCTAATTCAACAAATTCAAAAATACAGAAAAAAACGATTAAACAACGTCGAAATATCTAACCGGCGCGCCTTGGGCACGCCATGATGGTAAACAACGTAACTTTCCATTACCATGCAACAGAGTAACTCATGATTGTGTGACCATAACATTGCTTCCTGATGTAAATCTGTGGGCCACTTGAAAATATGCTGTACTGTACAATTACTGTCGCCAGCAGTAACTTAAATAAAGCAAGCCATTGTCAAAATCAAAGTTAGCCAATAATATTTACTACTGGAAAATGAGACGTTTGTCTTGAACTACTTTGCTGAGTCAATGTAGCTTACATCAGAGAAATGTTAGCTAAATTGTGCCCTCTGGTGTCTGAATCAGAGATTTACATCAACAATGAAATGACTGCAATGAAACAATGAAATCGAAAATTTGCCAAAGCACAAACAAGTCCATGCAAATCCTTGTTTTTGCACATCATGCCTGGAAAACAACGAATACAAGTTACCACAATTATAACTGGCGCTAATTTAGAAGAATGGGCTGCAGCCATTCATGAAAATCATCCCTTTCTAACACGACAAACATCAGCTGATGAATACAAATTGAACCACAGTAATCAATACGTGACCCATTCCCCTGCTGGCAGACTGGCCGCTCCACACAAACAGCATCTCTCCAGACAAAGCCGGCTCTTCACCACAGATTCTGTTCCCTTACTGGTACGGTGTGTGGGACCATGGCGTGGGTGGGTTCACTAAGCACAGCTCTATGGAGAACTGGCACTTCTCTCATTTATCTAGGTGATTATGCGCATTTATATTATAGTGGTAATTAGTGGTAGGATGTAAAATATTGACTATTTGCAAGAGACTTTCTTTGTCATATACAAATTCATCATAGACACACAGCCAACAGCTGGCGGTTTCCTGTCAGTTCTGTGGGAAAAGTTCAAATAATGGCTTTGACTGAACAGAGTTCAGACAGAGACAAAACCATCTGAAATGACTGCATCTACATACTGGTTTGTCACAAGGGCATTTCATTACATATGCCCTTCTATCCAGTTGGACAGGCTCAGCCTTTTACTAAAGAGTTTGAACAGTATCCAGCCCTGATGGCATCAGTCTTCAATACTAATAATACACAATATTTACAAAAAATCTAAATGCATGTTAAACAAAGTAGCTTAAACACTTTTCAACAAAATACAATATTGTCCTTTGGAGAGGGTGGATGGGCTCAAATAGTTTTTGTTTATCACTGTCAAGACTATGCAAGAACATCAGAATAGACCACATGGTGGAATTACACGACTTGTCACGTGTGCCCTAATCATAAAAAATGCTTGAGAATTTTCTATTGTCCTTAGAACCATCCTATAAGATTCTTATTGAAGGATGTGTTCATATGAACATCTTGTATGAAAAAAATAACTGGTAACATTGTTCCTAGATTAAACTTCACTAAGAATATGCTTTGAGTAAGGCAATAACAGGGAATAAAAAAAAAATCTATAATCTGTAGTTAGTGTAACAATTGTTTCCAACAATGTGTAAGAACTAAATAGTTGTAATTACACAGTCCTTGTTCAAATTAATAATACACAAATGAGACACTATAGATGTACAATATTTGATGTACAGCTCATCAACAGAGCTTTGATCTTGGCAAACGGAGGGTGCACAAAGTAAAACATACATGGGCTTCAATAATTGTGCACGCGTGAAATATTTTTTGCTTGATGGCAATTTAGTTTTATTGAACAATCTACACAGTTTTTTTTGTTTATCTTTTCCTAGGGTTCCAATAATTCTGGAGAGCACTGAACTTGTCCATCATGTGTTTCTGTAGACAGGCATATTAATGAATGTATGAGCTCACCAATCTACATATTGCCTACATTTACATTCAAGTCACTTAACACTTACACACTTATTACATTGATATTTTAGTAAATTAGCAGATGCTGTAATCAAGAGCTACTTACAACTGGGCAATTCTCATGAAAATAGCATTGTACCATGAAAGTGAGGATTTGAGTTTCACAATTCACAATAACTACATGGCATAACCATTATCTCAAAGACAAATGTGTACCATCTTTTACAAGTGTTACAAAAAATGTTTTACAAATTTCAGGATATGGATTGGTTATTTTGCTGCATTTAAAGCAAAAATCTCATTACCGCAATGTGTCCGTATTCAAAATTATGGTCATCTATGTTATTTTAAAAGCAATAAATATTCAAATATATTTAAAATACTGAAGTTTTTCAAAATTAATGCCTTTGAAATATGTATATTGAAATATATTGGTTCCTGGGATTTTCAGGGGGGTCAAATTGACCTGTTTATAATGGGAGGGTCATGACCGTCCTGTCCCCCTCTAAATCTACGCCCTTATGTACATGTATCTAATATTCATCTGCCCTGGTTAAGGTGCAGGGGAACACAACTATTTGAGTGTACGACTGTGTATATATTCACACCAGCAGATTAGACCAATACACATTTGAATTAATCGCATGAACTTTCTTGGTCAGTTAAATAGTCATTACTGAAATATTAATTATTAGTAAAAGTTGATTAGAAACTAGTTCAATAGTTACTATTACCTATTCCAATTGTTACAAGTAACTTCAATTTTTAGTAGTACATTTCAATAGATACTAATACCATTCTAAAAGTACTAACTAGTTGCACTTAGTGATTACTAGTAAAAAATATATATATATATTTTTTAGTTTGCATAGCATTGTTATGCTTGAACTTAAAAAAAAAAGGGTATTCTCATTACCAAAACATTCATTTTCATTTCCACAACCTGCTTATCATTGCCGAATAATGAGAGATGACAGACAGAAAACGCCACATATTAGTTTGACCATTTATTGGGGAACAATGCACAGCAATACACAAACTATGTCTTGGCGTTCCTCTGGGGTAACTCTCGGCCATCATATGATCATTTATAGAATACAACCAACATCAGATAACATCAATGTAATATTATTAATAGCAATCCCCTCAGGCAATGAGCAAGGTACATGGTACCCACACAGAAGGAAACCCATAAGTGAACAGGTGGAGTCAGGGATGGTGGGTGCCTTTGCACTCTTATGATGGTATGACCAGCATCACATCAGACTGAGTAATCTGGCGATTAAATTTTATGAAATCTGGTAATGTGATGTCAGTGTCAGCTGATGCATTGCTGGGCCAATGACCACTCAGGTTTCTTGGCTGAACTGGCTATGCTAATATAACTTAAAAATAAAACGTTATGAAATAATTACGTTTTTTCCATCACTATGTCTTACTTTGAATCATTTTGCAGTATTACAAACAAGAAAAATTTGTTTTTCTTTCTTCAAATTTAGTGTTGCAGTAATTTTAGTTTTCAATCAGTTCTTTTGAAAAATACAATCAAAAAAGACATTAACATTAAATCAACTTTCAAATGTACATTTATAAGGTTTGACCAAATAATTTACTCCAAATAACAAGTCAATGACTTTTCAAAAAACCCAAAGACATTCCCTTAAAAATCCTCATGAGAATCACCTAATTAGTGCCTTAATACAAAGTAAAAATGCAGTTCTCTTACAATGAATCGGATTTCTCAACACAAATACAACAAAAACACTAAATCAGAACAAGAACTTAATCACAGAAACAGAAATTTGAAAACATAAGTATTTTTTTGTGCAAGGGAGAAAACCTTCAAACCAAATGCTACAGTATCTAACGCAACAAACTGTTACTCTTTGAGGAACTCAGTCAAAGACATTACAGGGATATCATTCCAGGAGAAGAAAGATGTCCAGAATCTTTGTAACATTAAGAATTTTATCAAGTCACATCTTCAGTAGCCAAGTAATTTCCCAGAGTGTTCAGTGCATTAAGAACACATCTTTAGTAGCTGACTTCTTTCCCAGAGCCTTTCGTAAAGTTGAGGACATTTTTAGTCCCACCTTTGGAGTCATTTTCTTGAGCCTTCATGGTTAAGATTATTGTAAAGCCAATCTTTAGTACACAACTAACCTCAGAGCCCTAAAGCCGTGCATTTTTTGTTTGTGGGTGCATGCCATCTCCATACAGGGCAGGCTGCAAGCAGACGCAACCAACAGATGAGGGTGGGGGGACAAACGTGACAACATCAAGACAACACGGAGGTAGCAGTTTCCAAACAGTAATACAATAAAAATAGTTCTGGGGTAATTATAGAACCGCCCAGGAGGGCAGTGTGGACACTAGAAGGCTAAATGGGCCTGTGCTCTCCTTGTCCATGTCCCCCACGCTGTCTTGTCTAGGCCCGGTTGTGCCCAAGGAGCATGGCCATTGCCTCTCCCACAAATTCCACAGCTGCCAGGTCACGATGGTGCCGCTACCACAGCCAATGCTTTCTCTTGGTCCAACCAAGGGACAGCACATGATCTATGTAGGGAGTGGCTTTACGGGAGAGGTCAGGCTCTTGGTAATGGGAGGTACATCATTAATCGAATAGTATCAAACAACACACACGGTTTCCATGCGTTTGATTTACATTTAGCAGATGAGACTTATCCAGAGAGACTTATAGTAGTGAGTTTTATGTACAGAGACTGCTCTCCTCTATGTAACAGAAGTTCTTCAGAATGCCCAAGCCTACTCCCTATACTCTGTTCTCTTTCTCCTTGATCTATCCACTGCCTCCAACACTGTGAACCATAGTGTATTACTGTCCACCTAAGAGGAACTTCACCTCCCTACCTTCAGGCAATGCTCAAATCCTACATCCCTACCCGGGCTCTTTGTTTGGCTACCTCAGGCCTCTTGGCAGTTCCACCCCTTTGGGCAGTTCCTGATCCGTGCAGTCAAAACACTTCTGTTTGGCACCTCAATGGTGGAACCAGCTTCCTTTGGAGGCTAGGATTGCATAATCTCTACCTTTTTTAAAAACAAATCTACTTTTACTTAGAGTACTTAAAATAGCTCCACTACCACCACCTATGTTGGTTGTCTTTTGTTAACTTATGTTTTACGTTTGTATGGTCTTCTTTCCAGCACTGACCTTTACCGATAACAAATCGATTAGAATGCACTTAGTACTAAACTGTTTCCCCTAGCTCTTAAAAAATGTTAAAACTTACTGTAAGTAGCTCTGGATAAGAGCATCTGTTAAATGACCAAAATGTAAATACATTCTCTTGGGAAACAAACCCACAACCCTTTCGTTGTATGTACCATACCCTAACAACTGAGCTACGCATGACCGCATCATTCCACAATCTCCTAAAATCATTCTGTTACACCATTCCAGACGTTAATAAAAGTCATCCTCCCTCACCAGGCTCCTGTGATGTAGCAAACTGGTAACCTCCTCCCAAAGTCTCAGAATAACTCTCCCGCTAAAGGGGAGAGTCAGAGGCAGTCTGCCTCACATAGCAGCGGGTTGCAGGGGGCCGGAGGCAGGGAGGCAGGATCTGTCTCCACATTTACGGCCTTAATTATGGAAGCTGCACTGCTGTGGATGCATCCCATAATATAAAGCCCAGTCTGGGAACTAAGACACCCAGGAAGAAGTCTAAATTGTGCCCCCAGCTGAACGGAAGCGGTCCTCCCACAGACACACACATGCTCTTCTAATTTCATATGACTATCCGAGGCAGACACACTGTCAACGCAGCAGGCATCACTTAGCGTGCAGATTGTTTCCATCAGTAATGTGCATCACCACACTGCATTCCAGGGAAGACGGATAAAAACAAAATGAAGATTAATTTATCCTCGGCATACTAGCCTAGATTAGGAGTAGTAGTAGTTCTAAAAAAAAAAAATATAAAACAAGAAGCTTTTGTTGCGACTCAAGAGAGACAAAGGCATGTTATTCCAGAGATGGTTAGGTGATATGCCATAAGATTCACAGAGTTAAAGTGGTAGTATTCCATTGGAGGTGGACTGCTCACATTTCTAAAATACTGTCTCTCAAGATGTTCATTCAGCAAATTCTGAACAAGTGTGCTGTGCCAGAAATTATAAGAAACTGTTGAGAGGTATGGCAGTCCTTCAAGCAAGCACAGCAAAATACCCAATAAGAGAGGGCACTACTTATTACAGGTCTCTGAACATGTCATTACACATGCTGTATGTATTATCTTGGCCAGGGCATAGTATTTTTATAACTTTGCGGACATAATTACGGAGCAAGTCTGAACACACCCTTGTTGTTTACCCTAGCCTCACCAACCAGGGACATTTAACTTCACTGCTACCATATCAGGTCTAGAGCAGGAGTGGGTAAAATAGGTTTACACACACACACACACACACACACACACACACACACACACACACACACACACACACACACACACACACACACACACACACACACACACACACACACACACACACACACACTTTAGATTATGAACATAACCTGTGTTACCTGAGGGAGGGAACGAGGTACAATGTCAAGGGGAAAGCTTTTATCAGCAGTGAATCCAGTCGCAGTGCAAGACATGGCACGACATTAAGTAGCCTTTTCCCAGATCAGAGCTAGACTAATGAATCACTAAGTCAGCTATGCAATAAGACAAAAAAATATATATACCGTAGTTTTGAAGATCATCACAAACACGTACAATCAATCTCCGCTGACATACGGATCTTGTTCCGGAGTTAGCTAGACGTAACTTGAGTCTGTCTGGATGGCTAAATTTATTAGAAATTTGCAAAACTGTGAGAAAAGAAACGGTTGTTGCACACCGGAGTCGTCTTGGCAACATGTTTTGCATGCTTGCCATGGCTAAAAATGGAATCCATTTCAGGATTTCATGGTAAACTGCTCTATAGGCCCATGCAAGATGTGACCCCACCGATGTCGGTAAATAGATAAAAGTCAACTGAATTTGCAGCATGACACGCAACATAATTTGATTTTGAGAGAAGAATTCAATGAGCAAATTGGTTTTATTGGTGAGCAACACCGTTCTATGTATACAAGGTAGGGATGCACTGATATAGCGGCCATTAATTGGTATCAGCCGATTGTTTGTTGAGGAAGTCAAATATCTTCTTTACGATATTTACACATTTTACCTGAACGTTGCCGGACCTTTAACCAGTTCAACCATAACAATATCTACTGCCAACTAAAGGACTGATGTCAAATATGCAGGTTTAGGTTTTTACCTAAATTCTGTGATGCAGTGGTATATGAGACTGTATACCACAGGTATGACATCACATTTTGTTTATGTTCTAATTGTGTTTGTAACTGGTTTATAATAGCAATAAGACATCTTTGGGGTTTCAGATATACAAACGATAATCTAGCTGAAGTAGCTAGTCTGTTTTTTTCCAAATGCACTTTCAACTAGTGATGTTTGCAAAAACATAGAAACCGCACATTTAACCATGGCCTTCAGCCTTGGTTTAATCCCCAGCACAATGTGCACCGATGTAATGACCATACTGTTCAATCTGCTTCTTGATATGACACTTGTCAGGTGCATCGTTTTGGCAAAGGGGAAACACTGACTAACAAGGATGGAAAGTGGACGGACAACATTTTCGAGAAATAAGCTTTGCGAAGTGGAACATTTCTGGAATCTTTAATTTCAGCTTATGAAACATGGGACCAACACTTTACACAGCAGCAGGATCAAACTCCAAAAACATGTGCCGCTGATTGCATTAACGATACTGCCCTGGAGCCCAGCACACTTCCAGAGAGACAGAGAGAGATCGAGATCTCTGGAGCCAATTGCTCTGACCTGGTACCCCAGACAGCGCATGCTCCACCCAACTCAGTCTATGGAGAGCAGCTTCCTAATCCATCTCACTGTCCTAGTTGCTGGGGAGAAAGACAGCAAAGACCTGCTACACATATCTATCTTCAGCTTCGCAAATTAGCGCTCAAAAGCTTATTGACTCATTTAAGGGTCACAGAAGATGGGAAAAGCAGGTTGTAGCCGCCGCTGAAAATCTTTCGGTAGAGCAGGGCAATTTAACAAGGCTTGATTTATCTGACCTACTTTTTGACGGCCCGGCCCCCTCTCCCCGGTCTGAAAAGAAGGGGGAGGAACTGCCAAGCAGGAAGTGTCCTGTCCATACAGCTCAGAAGTGTGCATCAAAAATTAGCATGCGTTGTACTGGAGTTTGAGCTTGTATGAGTTACAGTATATGGGATCTATAATTCATAGAATATCCAACCCATTGAAGGGCTTGAAACAGTGCCGTTCCCTTCCACCATTTCTTCCTTCCATTTTCCCTACACATTTTCCTGTTCAGAAAGCAACGATACTCGGCTCACTCCACATCACACCCAGTATGTAAGCTGATTGCACTTCCCAGAACTCATCACAATATCACTCAGGCCATTGGTTCTAGTCCATGAGTCAATAAAAGGCTTTTACGAAAAGGCTTTAGCTTCAGCTCGATATGGTAGTGGTATTTATGGATACTCCAGACAGACCCCAAAAAAAATATATGTCCCATCTCTCCGCATTGTGGGCACCACTGAGATATTGTGAAACAGACATCTGCTTGTTATCTGGAAGACTTCCTAAAATGGCTTGTATTTTAAATCTGTGCTGTGAACTATTTCAGTAGTTTTTGATGTGATAATGACCTAACAAAATTATTTCTCTATGGTGTTTGGAAAATCATCTTCATGGGATTGCACTGAAATGAAATATTATCTTGTTTCAACAGGTATAGTAGACTCATCATGTATCCTATTTTTAGTTGGAGATTGTGTTTTGGGCCTCAGCCAAAACACACAAGGGTAATGGTGGCGTATTAAAAATGTGTCCTTGGCTTGAATACTTTGGTTAATCAGCCATTGGATCATCTTGAACCAATCAGGTTTTTTGTACAAAACCTCTCATTTTGACATTGTCACATCCTACTTTAATAATGGAAGTCACAGGTTGGATTCACATGTTCAGATGTTACATAGATCAATCTCTGAACAAGGGAGCATGACCACACTTACACCATGTATAGCAATGCCCACGATCGGTGCAATCTGGTATTCTTTTTAAATGAACTTCAAGCGTAAAAGCATGAAAACAGTAATTTAAGCTACACACCCACACACATTTCTATACAGATGTGTATTGATTTACACATAGCCGATGGACCCACTCTGTTCCTCTGCCCCAAAAGATCCACATACCACTCATTCTCAATTGCAATCCATATTGAACCAGCAGATTTACCTAGGCGAGAACGCAGTTCATCATCAACTACAGTTCAGCCTTCAAAACCGTAATACTATCCAAGCTCATCGCTACGCTTGGGACCCTGGCACTGAACACCAACCTCTGCGACTGGACCTCCTGCCATGTTCAGCCTCAACACGAGGGGCCACTCAGTGGGTACAGCGCTTCAAGTTCCTCAGTGGCCGCTTCCCCAAAAACTAATACGGTGAACACGCCACATACTCAGACAACTGTAACGAAAAAACACATTGGCCTCTTCTCCCTTGGGAGCCTGAGAAGATTCGGCATGGCCTCCGAGATCCTTAGAA
>JACXGI010007074.1:12874-25733 GCA_016801175.1 Esox masquinongy
ACACACACACACACACACACACACACACACACACACACACACACACACACACACACACACACACACACACACACACACACACACACACACACACACACACACACACACACACACACACACACACACACACACACACACACACAGTTGCTGCTGTGTTTATTATCCGTGGCTGCTACCCCTATGTCCACACACCGATCAGCCATAACATTAGGACCACCCGCCTAATATCGTGTACGTCGCCCTTTTGCCGCCAAAACAGCCCTGACCAGTCGAGGCATGGACTCCACAAGACCTCTGAAGTTTTGCTGTGGTATCTGGCACCAAGACGGCAGGGCGCATTATCTGTGGTATCTGGCACTTGAAACCATTCCTGAACCATTTTTGCTTTGTGGCAGGGCGCATTATCCCGCTGAAGGAGGCCAATGCCATCACGGAATACTGTTGCCATGAAAGGGTGCACATGGTCTGCAACAATGCTTAGGTAGGTGGTACATGTCAAAGCATCAGTGAGCCTTGGCCGTCCATGACCCTGTCACCGGTTCACCGCTTTTCCTTTTTTGGACCACATTTGATAGGTACTGACCTCTGCAGACTGGGAACACCCCACAAGGGCTGCAGTTTCGGAGATGCTCTGACCCAGTCGTCTAGCCATCACAATTTAGCCCTTGTCAAAATCTCTCAGATCCTTACACTTGCCCATTTTTCCTGCTTCTAACACATCAACTTTGAGGACAGAATGTTCACTTGCTGCCTAATATATCCCACCCACTAACAGGTGCCATGATAACGAGATTATCAGTGTTATTCACTTCACCTGTCAGTGGTCATAATGTTATGGCTTATCGGTGTACATCTGAACAACACAGTACACTGACTCGATATTTGTACTCCCTATAAATGTAAATGCTATTGCTATTCATATGATTTCATATTTCTTTGTTATTCATATCACTACATTACTGCTTCCATTATACATTTTTATTCTGGATTATAGGGGAAGAATTTGTAAGCATTTCATTTTTAGTATGGAGAAAAAAAAACGGAACCAGTTAAAGCGTAGACATTTACTGTATGTTTAGGTTCTAATTAGGTCCAGTACAGATTTCTGTGGATGTTTAAAAGGCAAGAATCCACAGAACAAATTCCATGTCAAATTTGCTCTACGCTGCTCTCAGATAGGGTGAGAAGAGCACCCCGTAAAAGTCGTTGAACTAAGCAGTCGTTGTCCTTTACGTTTTGCAATGAACAACCCTTCTAGATTGTTTTTATATCTGAGGAATGTTTGAAAAAAAAAAAAAAAAGTAATGCCTTTATCTATTACATAACCATTTTTACAGTCAAAACGTGTACAGCAACTGCTTAGAATTTTTTGCAATATCTCACTTCATGTTTTAAATGAGCACCTGTTCTGTGATGTATTAATATGACCTAGGGAATGTTTATACCATATTTCATGCTTCTATTATGTCAAATAATGTGATCATTAAGTGATCTTGCAGACACCGATACAGCTTTAATCTAACTGTATTACTTGAAGGAGTAGCCTGTTCTTTATACAAGTATAGGCAACAGCAGAGACTGTGTCTAAAGAATAAAAGCATGCACAGAAGGTCATCCACACACATGCAAATATGCCTTGGAAAACTCCTGCTAGTTTTCTCTAAAGATCCCAGTCAGGCTCTGAGCCAAGGCCTCCTTCAAATACATAATGGGTTTTAACTTAAATTAGACGTCTGCAACCTTTTAGGGTCAACCTGAAGCAGAGGAAGAGTTCGTATGGAAAGGGTTGTGGTAGGCCACTGCATAGTAGGTTAATCAACCATGTAAACAAAGCATGAAATAATAATACACACAATTTAGCAGACCCTTTATCCAAAGCGACAAACACTAATGCGTGTATGCATGCATACCTACATTTTATGCAATGGTGGACCCAGCGGGAATCAAACCTACAATTATTTGAATGACAAGCGCCGTATGGTAACCACTGAAAAACAGAAACTGTTAAGAGTCGCTCATTTGTCAGCTTGGTCAGCACACGCCTTCGCGACGATGGGATCACGAGCAAAGTTAATACGAAGTTATATGGAAATCTGAAAGTGTGAGGGAGCACACATTTTACACATGTCCACACGTTTCACGCAAAACAAATCCATGCCAAATCAAATGTAAAGGACAACTCGAAACTCTTTCAGAGCTAATGCAATATATTCACATTTCTCTGTCGCTTCTTTAATTCTGCACAAGATCCCCCCAAATCCCCACAAGTAAGTTATTATACAAGTGCTTTAGGCTACCTGGCTGCGCTCAAAGCTCTCCTTTTCAAGTTCCAAACTGTTGGCCCCAGCGGTCCGACGAATCAGCGCTTTAGGAATTGGGTTTGGTACTTGCTGCATGGAGCTCTTTACCCGGTCCATTGTCTCTTTAGAAATTAAACTGCGAAAACAATATATCTACAAAGATATCGTCATTAGAATATTCAAACAAAAAATGTGGAAAAGCCTAATTCATTACTGACCAATTCTAGACGTAATTTCTCCAGTCCACAGCCCGAGCGAGCTACAACGCTTCCCTTGTTTTACATGTTTTATGCCGCGTTCATGTGCTACTCGTAATAGGGAAATTAGGAATTGTCCGATTTGGTAGCCTAGTTGTAAAATATCACGTGCTGTGTTCGACCAATGAAGTACGACCATGTTTCCTAGTTCCTACTAGCACATTAACGCGACAATAACCTCTGATCAACAGCAGAGTAGCTGGTTGGATAGTGCAGCTCTTTATAAAGTGTATCACACCTGCTCTCATAACGAGGAAAAAAACTCCATGCAGAAAAGCTGCCGCATTATTTGTTCGACGTTGGTGGACGAGGTTTATATTTGCCCAGATGCAGCACCTGTTATAGCCTCTTCCCAGCATTGTCAATAAATTACAGGCTGGAATTCGGTTAGGACCAGCCCGCATGAACAGTTCTTTTTAAACTGGTATTTTGTTTTTAAAAATGGGGGGTATTGTAATGACTGCTCCGCGTTGCACAGCAGGCCCTCTTACACTCCGGCGCTCCACCTCGTCGGTGTACTAACCACCGGCAGGAAAGTGATGGCAGCAACGCACTCTACACACCTGCTCCTCATTCATTCATTAGTTCCTGTATATTTATCTCTTGTTTGCACTGGCACCTCACGAAGTATTGTGTTTGCTGTTGGTACGCCATGTTGGTACTGTCGCTTTCATTCAGATTTCGATGAAGTCTGTTGATCGTACTCTGAGTGTTGTCGTTTTCCTTTTTTCTCACCTTTTTTCGCCCTCGCACCTCTTGTCTGTCTCGGACACAATATACAATGAACAAAATTACAAACGCAACACTTTTGTTTTTGCCCCCATTTATCATCAGCTGAACTCAAAGATCTAAGACTTTCTCTATGTACACAAAATACCTATTTCTCTCAAATATTGTTCACAAATCTGTCTGAATCTGTGTTAGTGAGCACTTCTCCTTTGCCGAGATAATCCATCCACCTCACAGGTGTGGCATTTCAAGATGCTGATCAGACAGCATGAGTATTGCACAGGTGTGCCTTAGGCTGGCCACAATAAAAGGCCACTCCAAAATGTGCAGTTTCATTGTATTCAGGGGGTCTGGGGGGGTCCGAAAACCAGTCAGTATCTGGTGTGACCACCATTTGCCTCACGCAGTGCAACACATCTCCTTTGTATAGAGTTGATCAGGTTGTTGATTGTGGCCTGTGGAATGTTGGTCCACTCCTCTTCAATGGCTGTGCAAAGTTGCTGGATATTGGCAGGACCTGGAACACGCTGTCTTGGCAGGACCTGGAACACCCTGTGAGGTGGATGGATTATCTCGGCAAAGGAGAAGTACTCACCAACACAGATTTAGACAGAATGAGAAAGTCTTAGACCTTTGAGTTCAGCTCATGATAAATGGGGGCAAAAAAAAAAAAGTGTTGCGTTTATAATATTGTTCAGAGTAATATGGCAGTTATAATAGTGTTCTAATACTATGTGTGTGTAATATGTTTTATTAAAGTGGTTTACAAAATGTTATAATATACACTACTGTTCAAAGGTTTGAGGTCACTTAGATATTTCCTTGTTTTCAAAAGAAGAGCACATTTTTTGTCCATTAAAATAACATCAATATCATAATGAGAAATACAATGTGGACATTGCTAATGTTGTAAATGACTATTGTTTGCTGGAAACGGCTGATTTTTTATGGAATATCTACATAAGCGGACAGAGTCCCATTACCAGCAACTTTCAGTCCTGTGTTCCAATTGGACGTTGTGTTTGCTAATCCAAGTTTATCGTTTTAAAAAGCTAATTGATCATTAGAAAACCCTGATGCTGGCCTTCTAGGCAGAGTTGCAATGAAAAAGCCATATCTCAGACTGGCCAATAAAAAGAAAAGTTTAAGATTGGCAAAAAAAAACACAGAAACTGGATAGAGGAAGATTGGAAAAAAGTGTTGTGGACAGACAATGTTTGAGGTATTCGGATCACAAAGAAGAACATTTGTGAGACGCAAACCAAATTAAAAGATTCTGGAGGAGTGCTTGACGCCATCTCTCATGGTGGAGGCAATGTGATGGTCTGAGTGTGCTTTGGTTGTGGTAAAGTGAGAGATTTGTATAGGGTAAATGGGATCTTGAAGGAAGGCTATCACTCCATTTTGCATTGCCGTGCCATATCTTGTGGACACCACTTGATCAAAGCCAATTTCCTCAAAAAATAACAGGATAATCACCCAAAGCACAGCTCCAAACTACTCAAGAACTCTTTAGGAAAGAAGCAATCAGCTGGTATTCTGTCTATAATGGAGTGGCCAGCACAGTAACCGGATCTCAACCCAGTTGAGCTATTGTGGGAGCAGCTTGACCGTACCGTAAATGGGCACTTCTTACGTACCGTAAGAAGTGCCCATTAAGCCAATCCAACTTGTGGGATTGGCTTCAGGAAGCATGGAGTGAAATCTCTTCCGATTACCTCGACAAATTGACAACTAGAATGGTCTGCAAGGCTGTAATTTCTGCAAATGGAGGATTCTTTGACAAAAGCAAAATTTGAAGGACACAATATTTCAATTAAAAATAATTATTTCTAACCTTGTCAATCACTACAGTATATTTCCTATGCATTCTTCTATACTTCCTATTCAAACTAATTTTATGTATGTTTTCATGGAAAACAAGAACATTTCTAAGTGACCCCAAACTTTGAACGGTAGTTTAGGTCACAAGAGCTTGCAGGTTACTGTTGAATATCTTAAACTTGTGTATACCCCCACCCCCACCACCCGAAATAAAATGCACTTAATTTTGATTTCTCTGGCACAGACTTTGACAACTAATGGTTTCAGTGAAGGAAAGTGTACTACTTACGATTTTCAGATGTTGATTTTCCAAGACACCTTAAGAGGAATGCACTTACTGAAAGTCGTTCTGGATAAGAGCGTCCACTAAATGACTAAAATGTAAAATGTAAACGTTGTTTGCCAATCATTACATGAAGTTTCCATGGTCTCCAATGGTCATATTTTTATATTTGATAGCTGGCAAAAGGCTGATTGTACTGTTACGGATTTCCTGCTGGTGACTCTCTTCCTCATCTCCCAATGATGTGGATAAATATGGATTTTGAATTATGGATTTTAATTGGATTTGAATTAGAAAAACTGGGCCCTTGAGAGGCATGAGTTTTCCTGGCTTGGCCCTGTTAGTGAAAAGCCACGGTCCTAGCCCAACATTCAGCTCATGGGAATCCTTATTATAGGGCAAACCCATATTGTTTTATTTGACAATTTGATATTATGTAGAATCAGTGCTAGATCAAATTGTCTCTTCTGTATTGTCTACACTGTGAGCCCCTGTTCCTCTTATGTAAAATTAGCTCCAAACTACTTTGGAGCTCTTGCACCTAAAATGAGTAACAGGACCTATTTAATTGCCTGAGAAATAACAGCTAGCAGGGGCACCAAAGCTAGCACTTACACCAGTGGGTGGATGTCCTTGTGCGTGCATGGTGTTTAGGAAGCCTGGTTTGCAAGATTCAATGGACAATGTTATCTCATATTAACATTTCTGCTGGGTAAAATGTGTGAAATTCACATGAGCATCTCAATGGCAACTGTGTTGTTGATTGGTGAAATATCTGAGTGCTGAAATATCTACTACCAAGATATTTCAGCACATAGCTTTGATCTAGTAATGTTGCTATATTGGTCTACTGTACTTAATATAAACGTTGGTTAGTATTAAAACCACACCACAGCTTACTCAGATTTTTTTTGTGATTGAGTTTTTGGAAGGTTATTGATGTGAAATGTTTAAAAATTTCACAAGCCTTCTACTTTCATTGGGAAGCGTGTGATGCAAAGAAATATGCAGTTACTGTTTGTGTACATTTTATGCTTGTATTGAAGAGATATATACAAATGTATACAAATTATATATTTCATAATGTAAAAGTAATCCAAACGTCAGATTAAACTTCATTTATAACTTGGGCCACCACAAGGGAAGATCTGGCATATGGGGCATTGCTTGGGAACCTAACAACAATTTCTTCACTTCTTCGGTGAAAGAATTCAAAACAAGAATCGTCTGAAATTATTTGGTATGTATGAATAAGGTCCAGCGGGCATATCATGTCTAAGTTTGCCAATTTTGTAAAAGAAAAAAGTTATTGAAATGGTTGGATACGTCAGAGTTCTGTAATGAACGAGCCCTCAAGCTCAATGACAGTAGAGATAACATTCTTGCACAGAATGTAAAAACAACGCAAAAATGTTAACAAAAAAAACTCTGCTCTTCTAAGCAACATAATAAAAAAGTTTAACAGAAAACTGTATTGCGATTTTTTATAAATTACAAAATCGCCAGAATTTTAATGCGTTTCACAAATACGGTAATGTCAGTAAAAACTGTGCTATCCCCACTTTTGATTTTGCAGTGCAGATGTACAATCTTTAGTGAATAGGTTCTCACCTAAATCTGCAGATAAGTTAAAAAATTAAGGAAATTAAGTCCTTTAATCAATACGATTCGGTTCCCAACGTTGAGCGTTCACCAAATGGAGCCGTTCAAAAGAGCAGTTTGTTTGAGAACCCCTCCCCCGATCACCACTACCTTGGTTTAGTAATACTCATTGGTTGATAGTATTTTTTTGCAGTAACTTTTCTAAAAATAAGCCCCCTGCATTATCGGTTGTGAGACCAAAAGTTTAATGAAGAAGCAATTCTCACTCCGACCTGAGAAAGGCAGCAATACGAAATATAGCGACTAGTCTGCCGGAAACACACAACAAGAAGAAGCGTACAGGAGAACTAGCTCACGGTGCAAGTTTCGAGTTGCAAGAAAAGGCATCTTCCAAAAAGTATCAACAACTGTAAAAATGTCCGGACGGTCAGGTCGCGCGGAGACACGAAGTCGTGCTAAAGACGACATTAAAAAGGTGCTGGCTGCGATTGAAAAAGTGCGTAAATGGTAAGTAATAATCGCGTGGATTGTGTAAATAAGACTCAAACATCTGCATCGCCACACTGCAAACTTCACTCGGAAAATAGTAGACGGCTCGGTGAGTGACTTAAAAGATAGCCAATGGAGAGACTGGGCTGACGAAGACCGGTAACTCTAGGGGTGGGACTAACGGATTTTGTTTTACACAAGATGTCAAAATGGCTACACTTGTCCACATGTTGTTACAATGTTTATGCATTCTGATCATACTGTGACCCACATTGATAATATCAAGCACTCATCTGTTGAACAGTACACATTTTAAGCTGAAAAACATGCACACATTGAAAATAAAGCCGGTTACAACTGTGGTCTTATTAAAATATGGGCTATTTACATTGCCTAGACATACTCTAGGAGAAAATCAGCCAACACCAACAGAATCCTGTTCATACTTGTATATCTTTTAGTGTATTATTGACTATGAAGAAAATAACTTCACATTTTAAGGGAGAAGAAGTGGGTAACAGTTGGAGACACATCCCTGCGCATATTCAAGTGGGTGCCTGTGTCAGACACTAAACAGGTACTGTGGATCAATTATAGCCTGACCGATTATTACGTTTGGCCATTCTTTGTTTGGTTCTTTAAACTTAATGAGACACACCAAGCTAACTACTGCTTTTAGTTTACACAAACTCAAATCTTGTTTTTTTTTTGTTATTTTCTTTTTATTCCCTCCAGATTTACCGGAGCAAATCCACAACTGGAGAGGTTCGTGGTCTAAAAGATGTAGTGTTGGAAAATACCAGCTCTACTTTGGACTTCCAAGGTAAGGCATGGCTGAGTGAGAAGCAAAGCAACACTGTTTGGTGCAGATTACAATAGTGCACACAATATAACCTGTTTAGGGTCAGTGCCATGTAAATGTAGTCAATTTAGATTAAAAAAATAAATAAATAGCCATTAACTGAAATTTCAATTCACCTCCTGAATTTAAATTATACTGATCTTAAATCATTCACGACTGCTCCTGTAATCTTCACCACAGACGAATGCAGCAACCAGAGTTTCCTGTCTGATGTTTATCAGCCCAAAATGGACAGCTGCAGCTCCAGCTCCCAGCACGCCAGTGAGGCCGTCAGTCCTTCTCCCCACACTTCAACCCTCCGCACATCCGAAGACTCTCAACCACCCATGCTTGGCCAGGAGAGTGTGGAAGGTACAGATGTGTAATTTGTGACAAATTACAGGAAAAACCAACATAAAGAATCTCAGCAAGGTGTTGGGCCAGCAGAACAGCATCAATCCACCTTGGCATAGATTCCACGAGTCTCTGGAACTCTACTGGAGGGACCGAACATAATTCGTCCCGTAAATATTCCTTCACTTGGTGTTTTAATGACGGTGGTGGTTAGCACAGTCGGTCCAAAATCTCCAAAAGGTGTTCATTTGGGATGAAATCTGGTGACTGCGTAGGCCAAAGCATATGATTCACATAATCTTCATACTTATCAAACCATTCAATGGCCCCTCGTGCGGATGAGCCATTGTCATCCTGGAAGAAACCCAATAGTGAACCCTCTTTCAAAGTCACTTTCCCTTTGACATCTTGATCCAAAATCGAGGTGAACTCGGCCTGCTCAGCATTTTTATGATAGGATGTTAATTGCTTAATTGTATCATGCATTACACCTGTTTGGAACCATCTGCATTTATGTTCCTCCACTAATTTTTCAGGTTTTTTCTTTATTTGTTACCCGTCTGTATGTTGGTCTAACATAGCTACACTCTAGCATAATTGCACACTGCACCAATGTAGTGATAGCATATTTTTTCAGACCATGTAGCCTGAACAGCACAAAAACAGTCTTATGTCCTGTAGACGTCGTGTCGCCTGTGCTGTCAGCAGTTTCCTCAATAAGTCTTACAATAAAAAAAAAATGTTTAACTCATTATTTCACTCTGCTTCCAGAACCATCCGAGCCAGCAGATGAGCCTCCAACATTGATCAAGGAGGATCTGCTTTTGCCCCTCAGTGTTCAAGTAAGCGCTCCATGCACAGAGGTTTGTACCTTTTTTTTTTATAGTGACAAAGATTAGGTTACATTGTCATTGTTGTTTTTAAGAAACTGATTAACTCACAGACTGCATGTTTTTGTGCTGCTCATTAAAGGGATAGTTCATCTAAAAATCATATTTATCTAAAAATTCACTTACCAAAAGTTAGTCCAGAATGGACAGAGTGATTTTTTTCCAACCATCCGTTATTCAGCCCGGTCCCCAGCTGTAATTAGCATTATTAGCATCGTCCAAATTCATGAATGGAAACACTTCAAACTACATTTAGTAATCTGTCGTGGTAGCATAGATTTTTTTTAAACTATACGCTGACCAAACAACCGGCGGAATTTGGTCAATCCAAACCAGCACTGGCGAACTCTTTCCTACAGCCACTCACACAGCTTGTGTGCTTCGGCGATGATAGCTGGCTCATTTCGTACATATCGTCGGTGGACTTCAGTTTTATTACTATCGTTGTGAAAACTGCCGCGATCGTGTTTTGTTTGCAAAGAAAGGATACAAGGGACCTGGGACAGGAGACTTGGTATTTCACTTGTTGCCATATCTTAATCCAGACATGTGACATTCTGCCATTGACATAGGATTTAGTTAGATATAGAGGTATATTGACTCTTGTAAAAGCTACTTAAGTGGTTAAATAAATGAAATTATACATTTGGTGTCTACCATTGTCTGATTAGCTTTGTTGACATCACTTCAATAGAAAAGTTTAGCTTTGAGCTAAAGCCTCCGAGTCACCGTTTGTACACTTATTTGCTAATGTTAGGTAGCTACTTACTATTTTAGGAGCTGGCCATTGGGTCCCTCTGGCCTAGAATGTCTTTTCCACTTAATTTTTGGAATGTAAAAAAAAAAGTCTCCGGCACCCCAGGAGTTTTGAAGGGGGCGAAATCCGGATGATCAACCACACATCTTGGAACGAATTCAGCTTCTGGGACTGGGTCATTTATGGTCCCCAGCATTGGAATCAGTAGTTCCCATTCGTTGCAACAAAAGCATTCCGTTTCGGTTGGCATTAGATTGGACGATCCACAGCTACACCATCATCCTCCGGAGATTCTGGGCAAGGGTTGAGGATTAACTGGTTCAACATCGTCAGCTGCTGTTCTAGCCTCTAGCTCGGTCAATTCATCCGCTGTGTATTCCGGTTCGAACAAGTAAGGTTCTATCCCTCGGAAAAAGTATTCTTCCTGGACGTATTTATGCATTTTCCTTTGTCTCACAAGTAAACTTTGACTGTCCTTTGGTGAATATCAGCGAAGAAATGGGTAACTTGCTTCCTAGCTAGCAAATCCTAACGTTTGTTTACTGTGACATATACACCTCTTCCTGAAAGAATGCGCAGATTGACGCAATTGTGAACAAAACTGACGGGTAAACACAGGAAGAACCCGTTTATTTGAAATGACAAATATATCACGAAACTTACAACTTTTTTCGAGGAATACAACATCGTCATGTTCTTTGAGTTAAACAACACCACTAGTCTTAGTTTGGAGTGTTTTGGAGTAGTTTTCCGCTTGCAATGCAGCTTTGCTGTAGTGGGACGAACAGTTTCCATTCATGAATTTGGACGTTGCTAAGAATGCTAATTACAGCCGGGGACAGAGCTGAATAATAATGGTTATTTGCTACATCATACCCTGGCAGTTTTTTTTTTACCCTCAAGTCACTATATCGAATATTGACATCAAAATTACTTAATTAATCTAACAATCTTTAATTTGTTTTTTAATTTAGAAGAGTTGGTAACCTGAAAAAATGTAAATCTAAGATGCACAATCACTAAGTAACGGAATCTCATTGGGAGGCCCTGGCGCACAACTGAGCAAGAGGTTAAATACATTAGAGCAGAGGTGTCAAACCAGTTCCACGGAGGGCTGAGTGTCTGCAGGTTTTCGCTCTCACCTTGTACTTGATTGATTAATTAGGTCACTAATTGGTTAGGTTCTACCTTCACCTGCTTGTTTAGGTCTGAACTGGGGACCAATTTAAAGGGAAAAATCTAAAACCTGCAGACACTCAGCCCTCCATGGAACCAGTTTGACACCTCTGCATTAGTGTCTAGTTTTGAGAAACAGACACAGGTCCTCAACTGGCAGCTTTGTTAAATAGTACCCGCAAAACACCAGTCTCAACATCAACAGTGAACAGGTGACTCCGGGATGCTAGCCTTCACTTGCTCCTCTTGCTCAGTTGCGTACCGGGTCCTCCCACTCTTTCTATTCTGGTTAGAGCCAGTTTGTACTGTTCTGTGAAGTACACAACGTATGAGATCTTCAGTTTCTTGGCAATTTTTTGGATGGAATAGCCTTCATTTCTCAGAACAAGAATAGACGAGTACTGTAAATAGGATGAAATAAAATACCACAATCAATATTTCAACTCCAATATTTCTAACAGGAAGAAGAAGAGAGTTCAGGAGCCCCTCCCCTGAAGAAAATATGCACAGAGAAAATCGCTGTACTAAGATAGCTACTTCCCTGAATAGTTAAGCAGGAGTGGAAATACTTGCAGCGCATGCATTCTGAAGGCTTCAAATGGTACATACTGTACATAGATGATCATACAATCTGCATTTCTGTTAATCAAGTCATTACAAATTTCATTCGTTATTGTTGAAAAAAATGTTTTAAATAATTTTTTGAATACATTTTCTTTTAATACAATTTTAAAAAACAAATCACCTTTTCAAGGGAATGGTAAGCTGTTTAATGTGTTACACTGTACATAAAGTTAATGTAATATGTTGTTTTGCTTTGCAGTATATACAATATTTATTTTACCCAACTGTCTTATGTTATTTGTAAAATTGCACAGATCAATATGACTATGGCCCCAAATCAATCGAATCATTTTGTGAGGGATTCCAGTTGAGCAGGTCTTCGTTAATATACTGTTGAGTTTCGTTTTTTTCACTACACAAGTAGCACAACAACAGTAAGGGAAAGTCATTTCACTCACTTGAATTGATTATGTGGTAACGTTTTTAAAACAATATTATACATTGTAAGACTTAGAAACCAGTTGGTCATGTCTATCCTTTTGATATATCTGGCTTGTTACATTTTCATTGGACACTGGGTGTGACACTTTGCTTGAGTAAAACACTTGTAATTCAGATATGTTTTGTTCTTATGGCTGTTCATGCCCTTACGTACTTACTTTGTGCTGCAAAAGTGATGTTCATGTTTCAATGTATATATTTTGTTTCATCAGTGTTTCCTAGCGAACTTAGTTCACGCCTCTGGAGTCAGCAGCAAACAGTAATTTGACTGCTTAACAATGTAAGTACACAG
>JACXGI010007074.1:25833-39112 GCA_016801175.1 Esox masquinongy
GGGGGGGGGGGGGGGGGGGGGGGCGCCGCCCCGCCCCTTAAGGGAAATCTGTATTGTCTGACTCAGAAAAGCAATGTTTGGTCAGAATTTTATGTGAACATATTGACTATAGTCAGACAAATACATTTAGAAAAACATTATTGGGCAGAATGATTCTATTTTATTGCAACTTAATCAAATGCCAAACTACGTGAATGGGGCGTTATACCCCACTATCGGGGCAAAATCAGAGCCAATTGATAGGCCTATTACATTAGATGTTAATATATGCTCAGTGAACAAGCTATTAAACTAAAAACTACTTATAGGCGATATCTTAAACTTTTATATTTAAGCACATTTTTTGTTATAATTTTGTTATATTTTACCAATATATTCTCAGGGGTAAAATACCCCCTGGGGCATTTTGCCCCAAAAGAGAGGGGTCATTTAGCTCCAAAAATGATCACCACAAAAAACAGGATTGCTATAAAAAAGTATTATAATTTTTTTCTTTGAGCAAGTGGATTACTTTAGCCTAAGGCGTTCCTGTTGACATATCAAAAATCAGTTTAGAGGTCTAATTTCATCACATCACATGACAATGTTTTCTAAATGACAAAAAATAAGATCAACTTTTGTCAAAATCGTTTTTGTGGAATTGCATGCCCAGTTGAAATGATTCAACATTTTCTAGATGATCATGAATAGTGGCAACTAGCAACCAAGAAATGTGTGGAAATAAAATTTGCCGTCATTTGGTGGTTTGGTGGAGAATTACTTGGGTGGGGGTGGGGCGTTTAACCCCAGGCCACCCTACACAGTGGCATATCACCATAATCAATTACAGGCCAGACGGTTACGGAAACAAGCGTCCTACAGGCTTCAAAAGAAATGACTAATTTCATGACTAAAACCCATGACTAAAACCCCAAGTTTAGCCTAAGCTTCGTTTGACAAGAAATGTAGGGTTTATAGTGAGACACTTTTCCAACAGGAAGTACATGGACCTATACGCTGAAACCGTTTTTTATCTGCGTTTCCCGCTCGGTGACTAAATAGAAGACAACACAAGAGTAGACACTTTCCAATTACAATTTATTTTTTAAGGCCAATTAGGATTAGGCTACTTACACACATGACTAGCGGAGGGCTGCAGATATGGTTGTCCTTCAAGACGTTTCTCCGATCTACTCAGGAACTCTGGAGCTCTGTCTGAGTGACGATCGGGATCTTTGACATCTTCCTGTCCCAGGCTCTTCCCTCCGATTGTTCACCTCGGTCGGGTTGTTAGGCTGTAATGTAATAAAATGTGGAAAAGGTGAAGGGGTCTGAACACTTTACGAATGTACTGTGTATAAAACTCAAACATGCTATGTTTGTATCTGACCAGCAGGTGTCACTGTTGTGTAGCGAGTTTTAAAGCTTCGAGTAATTAAGTTTTTCGACACGAGCATTAAATGTTTCAGAAGGCCTTGGTTGACCCATCATTACTAGCAAGCTTAAATATGTTGTCAATTCGTTTTTAACCCGGTGCATTATTTAAGAAAAACATCTTGAATATTATTATATAGATTCACAACAACGATCGGTAGGTTTTGCGGGGAGAGGAGGAGCAATTTGGGTTACTGTCTTTCTTTGACTTTGGCCTTGGCTGTAGGGTGATTATAAGCAGTGTCCTTTCGGATAGTAGTCAGATGCCCCGACTATTAGGGCACATTACCGCCCATGAATGAACGGAGAACGGGCTTACAAGACCTTGCAGTCCCACCATAGAAATAGGAGAACAATTTTGAACGCCCATTCCCGTACAATTGCCTTATTTTCTTGCTTTTTATTAGAACTATGGCTAGATTAAACCCCTAAAACACTAAATTTACTAGTCGAGTAAATCATGGGACAGATGGCTGAGATGATGGTGGGTGATTTTGGAAAATATATGCATTTGTAGACTAATATAGCTTAACAGAAAACTCCACACATTTGTTTCTGCAGAAAACGTAATAGTTTTGTCTGTTGTCTTTATGGACACAAATACAGCATTTTTTCTGCTACTAAAATCAGTTAAATGTATACTAAATTGACCACGCAGTGAAGGGCAAACACCTCCACAAGCAAGCAAGTCGAAGCGAAGGGAAATAAAGGAATTGAGCGTGTGCACGTTCACTCGGCCGCTCAATATGAAATAGACAGGTAGAAATGACCAGTGAGTGATCGATGTTGTGGGCGCTGTACTTGTGAGACCAATCGAAAAGGAGAGGGCGGGAGAAATCAATACGACGCTGTTTGCTTCCGGGGAAACAGAGTTTTGGGGTTTTTGCCGGGTAGGAACTCCCGCCATTTTTCTAACCCAGGTGTTATCTTCTTGCATTTTTTCCAATGTAGTTATTACAACCCGTTGTTATCATTATTACAAGTTCAACTTCAAGGACGGAAATACATAGTAATACTATACAGCTCGTGAGAAGAGGCCTAGTTTTGGAGACAAGGGCGTAGTAGAGTGAGTGTGCGCCAGACCCCCTGACGGGAACCTCAGCTATTGCCGCGAGTTCGAGAATCTTGTGAAGCTTGCATCTCCATCCTCTTTTTGGACTAGCAGAAGTTTCTCCAAATACCTAAAGAGTACATTCTTATTGTACACCTTTAAACAGACGATTTTGACACGTTTGTGTTGTTAAACAATGACACTACTATCAGAAAACGGAACAAGGATGCGACGTAACTGCTAGCAAGAAGTGCTGTGTTATTGTTTTGCAGCGAGGATTTAGCCGACTAACGTTAGCTAGCTTGCTAGCCAGCTAGCCAGTAGTAGGTTAGCAAGCTAAATGCTACACGTTGAATGCTCCGGGAACGTGGAGAGTGCTTGGTGATATTTTTTTGGATACTTGACTACATGCTAAGGCTATATAATCATAATTTGCGTAGTTTTGTGCTAGGAGTTTTATTTTTAGAGTCGTCATCGCTGCCGTCTTGTACTCACGATGGCACCACTGCTGGGCCGGAAACCATACCCACTGGTTAAGCCGCTAGCCGGGCCGCCAGGCCCAGATGAGGAGGTTTACATCATCGAACACACCAATGAGGCCTTCAGGAACAAAGAGTATCCTTTCACATTAGGGCAAAGCCGTCTCTCGGCGAATCAGTTAACCAATTAACTGGTTACTAAGCACAACCATAGTATGCATACAATGTGATACATCTAATTTTATGTCAGTGTGTTAAATGTTATTCACTTTCTGAAGTTTAATAATAGCTACGATAACTAGCTAGCTGTGTCAGTTGTGCTTTTGCATTGTTTTAGCAGATTTCCCTGTATCTTACTAAGCACAGTTATAGACTCGGCGTAATCGTACTAGCTTAAGTTATGTTCTCGGCTATATTAAGACTGTTAGTTACCTCGACCAGCACAATAACTACTATTATTTGTGTATCTTTTTTTACTAACCATCTGGCTAGGTATCTTATGTATATGTAGTTAATAGTTAACTGTTTGGGTGACTCACACATGCCGACTCATTGGCGCGTTTGATAGCATAGCTAGCTATAGTCAGTACTGTGCGGGAGACGGGTTTGGCAACTCCGTTCCTGGCGTGTTGACGGTCGTTTTACTGCAGGGGTTTGTCCCAATTACGCACAACACTAAGCTACATCGTAAAATAGTCCAAGTAGTTTAGCGATGGCCTCTATTAGACACCTGGTCTTGCAAATCAGAAAACTTGGAGTGCGGAACTCATAAGATCATGTTTGTCTAGCCCCGGAGTACACTAGTAAGGAGCAAACTTGAAGCAGACTCCTTAACATTAAATCACATCAATTTTAGACACTGGCTAGCTCGATCATGTCGGTCAGATTTGACTTGTAGATCAAGCTGTCAAGTTGTACTTGTTGAATAGACAACCCCTTTAAGAGAATGCCACACTATATGCCCAATGCAAATAATGTTCTAAGTGCATCGTTCATGTTGCTCAACTGTCAAATCAAAAAGCACTTTAATGCTTGACTTTGTGGTCCCCTACTATTGTAATAATATAGCTTCAGGAATATTGTGGTGCGCCACGTGAATTTGAAGTTCTTTATTGGTACCTTTAGGCAGCTTAAGTCACTAAGCCATCATTGCTACTGTTAGTCTTTCTAAAACCTCAATAACTCTGTCTGATATACGGTTACAAGATACCTATAAGTAAGCCCTATTCCAAAACTTGATCTGCAATTTAAAGAGTTAAGCTTGTACTGTACTGCTTAATGTCTAACTAGCTGTGATTTTACTGGTAGCCATTTTGAAACCGAAGCACAGAACACAAGTATGTTTGATGTACAGTTACAAGATGACATACTTAGTGTTGGGCTAGTAAGCAAAACGTTGCTGCTTCAGACCGTGGAATTGATATTAAGCCTGTTGATGTGTCCTTGAGCAAGGCATTTAACCCCACATGCTCCTTTAAGTGAGTTAAATGACTAACATTTCGAAATGTTCTGACTTAGCTACTTCTGTTGAAAATAGCACAAGCTTTCATATGATGGCCACCTGGCCCAGAGTGTGATTTGTATATGGCCATTTGGATTGTATAAACAGTAATTGGGTGATGTGGGGATTCCGCAGTTGTATTCCAGACCAAACAAGTGTGCTTGCTCACAGCTAGGAGAGCTACAAAAATAACAGTATAGTTGAATATTTTTCTTTGTAAGTATAGTTAGCCTGACCATTTTTAGATATCTAATGTTATCTAATTTGACTCTTAAGTTTCCTTCCACAATTTTCCTGAATCCTGCCTTTCCTATAGGGTTGGCTTTATGAGACTAGTGAATTAGCTAGAAGAATTATTACTGAGTCAAATAGTTTAGTTGTATTGTTATTGCCCTTCATGTGGCAAGCCATTTCTTATGAAATAGGAACAGCTATTGGTAGTTAATTGATCCTATACATTTTTTTATGCCAATGCTGGCTAGCAATAGCTAGAAAAAAAACAACTTCCAACTTCCTTTAAACTGCACGCAGGAACACTGGGCGACCCCGGATAGGTTGAAAAGCAAACATTTTCAAAATTGTCAAATATCAGTCTGCTTTCCTGTCTGCATTTCTCTGCAACAGCTCCTTTAGTTCAGTTTTGCAGATTGTAGCAGCTAACAGGAGGCAGCTGCTAATTTGTTTAAACTAATGTTAGCTAGTTACTGACTTTCCAGCAGCAGCTAGATGGCTAGCTTTAATATTCAAATTGTTTGTTGCACTGGCTAGATGCATCCCTATCCCAAATTTATTGTTTTATTTAATATAAAGTTTGACTCAGGCTTAGCTACATTATCTAGCATGCTACCTTTCATGACAAACTTAAAAAGTCAGCCCATTGTTGAGTTCAGAACACTATATTTCTGGAATGCTATTTGGGTCTTTGTGTGTCAAAATTGACCTGTCAAATAACCCATTAAAATGTGAAATAGACTTTTAATATGTAAAGTAGCAAAAATCATTTACAATGTGTTGTGCATTGATTTTGGTATAGCTAGCTTGGTACCTACCTGGCAACCAGCTTTAAAAAAAAAAAAAAAAAAACCCTTTTTTTTTTAAAAAAAAAGACCAGAAACCAAGGCACTGCATGCTATTATACTCTGTGTTGCCAAGCTTTGTTGGGGTGATAGGTTCCAGTTGCAAATATTAATAGAAGTGTGTATTTACTTATGATGTCAATATTATGGCATGCTGTGGAGTTACACTATCACATTATTCACATTGAAGCTATGACAAATTAGGGGGGAGATATTTCTTGTAGTTATCCTGATGAAATGGCCAGAGAGTACGAGGCACGTCTGCAGAGGTACGCTGAGCGCATCTGGACATGCAAGAGCACAGGGAGTAACCAGCTCACTCACAAGGAGGCCTGGGAGGAGGAGCAGGAAGTCACCGAACTGTGAGTAACAATTTCAGCGTACACTAATGAATTTACACACCCTAACAGAGAGGGCTCCATTTTAATAGAAGTTCAGATCATGTTTACATACGTAAGCAAAATTATGCAGCTCCATATGTAGAGCGCACCGCTTATCGTTTTCTCTTTACATGATTACCGCTCTGTTGTTGGATGTTATCTGCTTGCCCATCCTTACATTATATTAACTCTCTGAATAGTTGTCTTGGAGGCCATGTCTTTTTATGGCTGTGGATCTGACTACTCTCCTCCTGCCACCATGTATCTGGAAAACATCTGCCATGTCTGATCATGTTCTGCCATAGCTCATACTCCCTTTCATACATATCTGTTGCTTAATCTCCTCAGCCCCCCTTCCCCGCATTTTACGAGATTTCTCCTTGTCCTCAATTTGCTTAAGATCAGTGATCTCAACTAGTCTACCATACTACTGATGGCACGTTATTAAACAAATGGAATTTCTAGTCCGACTGTCTGGTCTTTTAAATATTTTCCAGAGCAGGGAGTGCATCCACAAACGTATGCAAGATTACTTAAGAATCCAGACGTAGCGTGATGCCCGATTCATACGAGTGCACAGTCCACTTCGCCTGGTATACATGGTCAGGCATACCAACATACTGGTTTGGATGAGGTGGCCGGTACCCACCAGACATTATGTTCTGGTTATATCAGCACCAAACAAATTCTTAGGATGGTTTGACATGACTTTTTACTGGTCAGGCTCCAAGAGGAGTATCCACTATGGTTCGAGAAGCCCGTCCTGGAGATTGTCCATCACAACACTGTCTCCTTGGACAAGCTGGTAGACCTGGCGTGGGTGGAGATCCTAACCAAGTATGCGGTGGATGAAGAGTGTGACTTTCTGGTGAGGTTCTTTTATTTTGGAAGAATACCTTAGATATATTTTCTTGGTTCATGTGGTGAGCTGTTAAGTTAAGGGAAGTGGAAATGTGGTTAATGGGTATTCCTCCAAATGTATTGTCTTTTTCCTCATTAATTTGTTTGGGGGTTGTTAGGTGGGAAAGGAAAAGAGCTTGCGGGTTAAGGTTGTGAAGATACACCCACTTGAGGGGAATGCTGAGGGTGAGACGTCAGAGAAGAAGCTGGAGGGGGCCTGCGACTCTCCTTCCAGTGACAAGGAGAATGCCAGCCAGGAGAACCAGAAGAAGGAACAACCGCTGCCCCGTGAAGAGGAGAACCCCAGGGAGAGCAGGAGAGAGAGCCTCAGTGAGTACAGCACCTTTGGAAAGTTACATTTCCACACCTAATGCCTTAGTTTGAAAAAGTAATCGTTAGACATAAAAAGGTTATGGCTTTAACTGCAAAAAAACGCTTCCTATAGTTATTGTTCAGTTTCTCAAAGCACCATGGACAAACTCCTTGAGGCAGAACACTCCTTTACTTAAAGCATTTGTGGATTTTTGAGCATGATCTCAAAGTTTTAGGTCCTGCCACAACATCCCAATGGGGTTTAGGTCTGGATACACACGTGGCTAACATTTTAAATGAAATGTACTTAAAAAAAAAAAAAAATAGCCAAGCAGGTACACATATAGGCCTGATTTCAAATGTTTTGACTTTACCATATCCTATTTTTCACCTGGTTAGATCACTTTGAGATCCCTTTTTCATGTGCGACCTGGCCAAGACATTAGCACATGAAGCTACAGACCGAAGTACGCATAAAACGCAAAGCATCACAAGACAATGCAATGATTTTGCACTTCAAAAAATTTACAACTCTCCCCAATACTGTTTTCTAGCACTCCATCTTGCGTTTAAATTTATACAGGCCAGTACCATTTTAATTTAAAATCCCTATGTAGCTCGTTCCAAGCTGAAGGGCCAGAGATCTGGAAAACCTTCCTACCAAACTCAGGATGTGTCTTTGGCAGTTGGTTGTAGCCTATAGCTGTCATTTGATTATTGAATATTAAGATTTACTTTGGCTTTGTTTGCCATTAGGTGACCGGGCCCGGCGTTCCCCCAGGAAACTTCCCACCGCAATGAAGGAGGAGAAGAAGAGATGGGTGATGCCAAAGTTCCTGCCACACAAATATGACGTGAAGCTGATCAATGAGGACAAGGTTAGTGTCCTCTCAACTGTTTAAAATGTCCATTGTTGACCTTAGGCCAACAAGTTTGTACGTTTTATGCAACTGGGTTGTTTGTTATTCACAAAACCTTTTAAGGGTTACCTGAAGTTTTAGGGAAAAAAACTTCTTAGTTTTTTGCGGCAAAAATGTTTCCTTTGCATGCTTTAATTGTCTGTTTTATGTGATCCTACTCTCTCTTTCTTTTCTTAAACCGTACACACAGGTCATTAGTGATGTCCCGGTGGACAGCCTCTTCCGGACAGAGCGCCCTCCAACCAAGGAGATAATGCGCTACTTTATCCGCCACTATGCACTCAGGCTGGGGATGGGAGAGACCGCCCCCTGGGTGGTGGAGGATGAACTGGTGAAGAAGTACAACCTTCCAAGCAAATTCAGCGACTTCCTCCTGGATCCGCAGAAGGTGAACTTGGGTTTATGGCGTTGTTTAGATTTTTATGTGTCTGGTGATCAGCCTTAATTTTTTACGGGCGGTGATTCTAAGCACATTAGTGCTAAGAACAACCCATTCCATATTATCCCAAAGATGCTCAGTTGGGTTGAGGTCTGGGGACGGTGGGGTCTACTGCATTGACCCAGGGTTTGGCGGCATGACAGAATGACAGCCGTGTCTTGGAACCAGTGCTCCTGGAACTGACGTTCATACCACGCTCAAAGCTGCTTAGTTCACTAGTTCTTCCCATTCCAGTGAACCGTAGATAAATGACATGATGCCTTTCTACCTGCTTTGTGTAGCAAACCATGGCCACGTGATTCTGTAGAATTAATGATTTTTATGTACCGGGTGGCTTAATTAATAAACTGGCTGTTGAGTATGTGTGTGTGAATTATAGTTTTTTTCTTTCCAGTTTTTTACAGAGAATCCGGTCTCGTCAAAGCGCAAGAGTCTGAGCTCGCCGGAGGGCAAACCCAACAAGAAGCTGAAAACCTTGGACACCCCGGAAGGAGGAGGTTCAGGGAGTGAGAAGGGAGAGAAGAAGAGAAGGCGAAAGAAGGATTCTCTCAGCATGCCCCTGAGCCCTACAATCTGGGGCCACATGCAGGTTGGTCACGTTTATGGCAATGATAACAATTGAGTATAGATAATATTGGGTCTCGAACAAAGACCTGCTAAAAGGTCTAAATCAGTTAATGATTAGAGGTGGAGTTTGAGGGTACTATGGGGTGGGGAAGCTCCACGGAGAAACCAGCCCTGTGTGTGACCTAGGGTGATCCAGTGTTTTAAGCTAAGCCCATGTACTGCTGTAGTATGGGTTTGAATCTGTCCGACTGCTCTTTCAGCAAAAAACACCCCCCCCCCGTCTGTCAAATACAGTATAAATTCACCTCAAATTATTTGTAAAATGTAATGCATAGGTTTAGTAAGTACCTGGTAGAAAAAAATCATTATTAAACAGCTCATTTCCTCTGTTAGATTGAAAATATCATTAACTTTAACTTTTCACAAGCATTGTTATGCCCAAGTCATCCATGTATTTTAGGCCAACATGATGCGTAAAACCAAAGCACCGTTTTATTTTAGTGATTAAGGAATTGGACATTTAGAAACTGAAGGCTTCAGTCTGACAGGACCAAACCTGAGAGGTTCTGGAATGTGCTACAGGGAGGGGATAGTGTCACTTCACCACTTAAACCATTTATGGTTTCATCATTCGGTGTTTTTATAAAGCATCAGACAAGATCGGTGGATTTTCTTAAAACACAATGTGTATTAATATACGGAGAAAATGTTTTTTAATTGGTCAAGAGAACTGTTGACTATTAGTGAACTAAGATGTAAATAAAACCTCAGATCCTTTATTCAGTACTTTGTGGTCTCCCTGATGCTCAATGGGGTATGAGTCTGGGCTTTGACCGGGCCACTCAAGAACCCTCCAGTGTTGTTTATCCGTGTTTTGCTCCACTCATCTTGCCCTCATCGTGATCCGTCTCCCTGTCCCTGCCGCTGAGAAGTGTCCTCATAGCATGGTGCTCCATCCACCATGCTTCACTGTAGTGATGGTAATAGCCTGATGATGAGTGGCTTGTGTTTGCCTGATGTGGTGCTTCGCATTCAGGCTAAAGTTTGATCTTAGTCTCATCAGACCAGATAATCATTCCTCATGTTCGCTGGGTCCTTGAGGCGGCATTTCATGTGCCGTTACTCAAGCATAGTGTCTGTCTAGCTACTCTAACACGAAGGGCTGATTTGAAGGAGTGTTGCGGAGAGGATTGACTTTCTGGCGAGTTTGCGTGTCAATGCAGAGAAACTCTGAGACTCTGTTGGAGTGGCCATTGGTTTCTCTTCTTGCCTGGTTACTCGGTTCAGCTGGATGGCCAGCTCTTGAACGATGCTTGGTGGTTCTATTGGACAATTTTTTTTAAAATTTATAAAACACATTTATTTTAATGGGGGAATGTATCTCTTTCTATATACAATTTATTGATTAATCATAGTAACTGACAGATTAGTGGATTAGCAAAACAGTTGTTCTTTGCATCCCTAACATCACACACACATACACGCACACACACGGTTGGGCAAAAACAATTATCCCATAGGAGCATGGCTAAATACCTTGTAATAATTATTTGAAGGAACATGGCACAATTTAGGACTGGCCCTAGGGCAGTCTGTACTGAGAACCCAAGTGACCGGCCAAGGAAGTCTGTGGTAAGGGAAGCAGCCAATGGCAACTCTGAAGGGGCTACAGAGTTCCACAACAAGGGTGGAAGAGACTGTCTGTGTAGTATTTCTTTTGAATATGTTTATTGTATTTCATGCGATTAGTCTTAAAATGCATTAATTTGTGTTGTAGATGAAAATGAACGGATCGCCGCTGAAGGTAAAGAATTCTGGCACCTCCAAGAAAGGAGAGAGTGGGGCCTCTGTCCTGTCAACCCCAAAGTCCGGAAAAAAACAAGGGGACAAGAAATCCGCTGATGGCAAAAAGACCCCCGGCAAGAGTGGCCAGAAGTCGTCGTCCAAAAAGGATGAAAAAGGCGGATCCACCAAGAAGCCCAAAATGAAGCAGATGACCTTGCTGGACTTGGCTAAGAGTCCTCCCACCAGCAGCCCCCGGAAGAGAGCCCGGAGTGCCGGCCCGGGGACCCCCAAGCTGGGTAAACCCCTCCACCCCATGGCACTGCACCTGCTGCGCTACTACAAGGAGCACAAGGGCAAGGAGGACAAGAGGAACGCCATGTCCTGCCTCATAACAAAGGCCGCTAAGGCCCTCTCCGCCGACGACCGAGGCCGGCTCCCCGAGGAGCTCCGGGACCTCGTCCAGAAGCGCTGGGAGCTGCTGGAGCAGAAGAGAAAATGGGCGGCCATGAGTGAGGAGGAGAAAAAAGACGTGATGCAGAAGAAACGTGAAGAGATCAAGGAAAAGCTCCGGGAGAAGGCCAAGGAGCGGCGGGAGAAGGAGATGCAGGTGCGCCGCGAACAGCAGCGGCGCTTTGAGGACCAGGAGATCGAGGGCGGCAAGACGCTGCCGGTCTTCAAGCTGGTCGACATGCCGGAGGGCCTGCCCAATGCCCTGTTCGGCGACGTGGCCATGGTGGCGGACTTCTTAAACTGCTATGCGGGCTTACTGATGCCCGATGACCAGTATCCGGTGACGGCAGCGGCCCTGATGGAGGCTCTGGCTGGGGAGAAAGCGGGTTTCCTCTATCTCAACCGTGTGCTGGTGGTGCTTCTACAGACCCTGCTGCAGGACGAGCTGGCGGAGGGTTACAGTGAACTGGACATGCCCCTGTCGGAGATCCCCCTCACCCTCCACTCCGTCTCGGAGCTGGTTCGCCTATGCCTGCGGCCGTGTGACGCCCACGGGGAAGACTCCGGCCAGGGCTCTGGGGGGGAGGACTGGGGCCTCTTCTGGGGCTTCGACCAGGTAGTGAGTAGCGAGTTCCTGGAGCAGCTGGAGACGGTGGAGGTGTTTGAGCTGACGCCGGCGGAGAAGGCCAGCCTGCTGGTGGCGCTGTGCCACCGCATCCTCATGACCTACTCCGTGGAGGACCACGTGGACGCCATGCACCAGCGCTCGGCCGAGCTGTGGAAGGAGAGGCTGGCCTCGCTGAAGGAGGTGAACGACCGCAAGCGGGCTGAGAAGCAGCGGCGCAAGGAGCAGGCGGAGGTCAAAGGCGAGGGCGTCGTTAGTGGCGACACGTCATCGACCGGCGCCAAGGCGGAGAAGAAGAAAGAAGGGGGTGCTAAGAAGGAGTTGAAGAAAGAAGTGAAAGCAGAGGTGGCGGACGAGGAGCAGGAAGACATGATCAGTACAGTGAAGAGCAGGAGGCTGATGTCCATCCAGGCCAAGAAGGAGAAAGAGGAGCAGGATCGGCAGAACAAGGGTAAGGTTGGTTGTGAGACGGGGACCGCTGAATGTTTTGTGGGTGGTGAGATGGGCACTGCTGGTGTTCTGGGCGTGGTGAATGACATGCCTGGAGTCTGTTGGGGAGTCCCCGGTTTAAACAATGTAATCACTCCTCTCAGAGCGCATGGAGAAGGAGGCGGAGGAGGAACGAGTCCGCAAGCAGAAGGCTGCAGCGGAGAGGGCCTTCCTGGACGGCATCAACAAGGCCAAGTTGGTCCTGAGGAGAGTCCCATTGGGGACCGACCGAAACCATAGCAGGTGTGCACACAGACATATATACACAGACATGTACACACAGACAGACAGACATGTACACACAGACAGACAGACATGTACACACAGACAGACAGACATGTACACACAGACAGACAGACATGTACACACAGACTGACAGACATGTACACAGACCGACAGACATGTACACACAGACCGACAGACAGACATATACACAGACATATACAGGTGCTGGTCATATAATTAGAATATCATCAAAAAGTTGATTTATTTCAGTAATTCCATTCAGAAAGTGAAACTTGGGTATTATATTCATTCATTACACACAGACTGATATATTTCAAATGGTTATTTCATTTAATTGTGAGATTAAAACTGACAACTAATGAAAATCCCAAATTCAGTATCTCAGAAAATTAGAATATTACTTAAGACCAATACAAAAAAAGGATTTTTAGAAATGTTGGCCAACTAAAAAGTATGAACATGAAAAGTATGAGCATGTACAGCACTCAATACTTAGTTGGGGCTCCTTTTGCCTGAATTACTGCAGCAATGCGGCGTGGCATGGAGTCGATGAGTCTGTGGCACTGCTCAGGTGTTATGAGAGCCCAGGTTGCTCTGATAGTGGCCTTCAGCTCTTCTGCATTGTTGGGTCTGGCGTATCGCATCT
>JACXGI010007075.1:0-38976 GCA_016801175.1 Esox masquinongy
ATGAGTGGACATTCAAAAGACAGACATCACACTTGGACCCACAGCGAAGGCATATCAATATACCTTTTCATAGACATCAGCAATAAGAGAACGACCATCACAAAACTGTGTGCGTCTGCGGTCGGTATACGTGTGTGTGTGGGGGGGGGGCAGAAGCAGGAGGACGGTGCGCGGAACGGAAGAACAGCGGTAAAACGGGGTGAGACCGCGATCGATGCTGTGACACGCTGACTTATCAGTAAACAGACAAAACTTCCATCATAAAATGGAGCCATATTGCACCCTATTCCTAGGACCAAAAGAGCCCTAGACCCTCTCTAGTCCACTACTTCTGACCAGACTTATGGTCAGGGCCCTAATGCGTTTGGGACGCACCTCACGCCAATCAGAACAGCTGATGTGTGACTACCGATTGTGGATTCACAACAGTACAATCCACAATACCCAGTCCAGAGGATAGCTGGACTGACTATCAATGAAAGCCCTGTCATCTGCTGATATCACGGGGCATGTCCAGACAGAATGCCCTGGCTGTGTGACATTGGCAGAGTGCTTTCTGTCATTCGTTACGAGTTTTGTGGAGACATGTTTGCTTGAGAAGACGAAGGATTTAGAATTTGCACAAGGCCTTTAAACCACCAATTTCCTTTCCGTGTATCCAAACCCACAAATACTTTATATAGGGAAGGCAGAGAACGCAGGATTACTGCACATGAAACTTAAATCTTCTGTCATAATGACAAGTTGTCTGACATGATTCATGTCTGTTTCTGAAAATTATGACATATTTGCACTATTGCCAAACTATTCCTGTCAGAATCAATGTTGGTACTCGCTAGATGTTCAACGTGATATTGCAATTGAGTATTATCTGCTCGGGTCGAGATTCATACAGCAAGGCCATGACAGCAGATATTAAGTGATATTAAACAGAGCAAGCAAAGCAGAACATGTTGGTCAGAGAAAACCCACAATCCCAAGGGCAAACGGAGACAGCAAGAAAGAAAGACTAAACAGTCTCACTGAAGTCCATATTATTAAATACAACATTGGTCAAAGTGTTGTAGAACAACTGCCAATTGTAAACTGAAATTTAAAAGTTCCAAGTGAAAGCACATTTGATCCGTGCTTTGAGAGACATTATTCTGCATGTCATTTCCAATTTATTTACTCAGTTCATATGTACAGGAAGTGTCAACTAAAACAATTCAAAATCGCCTTTAATTCGAAGGGGAAATTTACACACTCAGAACATTACTTTCAGATTTCACAGTCTAACATAGAAAGTGACATACAATTGTAAGGAATGGGTGGTGAGTGTAGTTCACTGGCTGGCACTGTGAAACAAATGCTTTGAATGGACCAATGCATCCTCCCAAATCCTTATGTATTCTAAGGAACTAAGGTGTTCATTGATTTCCATTAACATGACAACATGTTAAACGGTAACTTCATTATGTACTCAACAGACTAACGAGTACTGCCTAATGAAGGGATCCTCATTTTCCATTCCCGACCGTGACCTGAAATTGCGGAATTGTATCGATTTGGATTTAAACGACTCTATGAACCATCTTTTGATCCAAAAATGGCCGGAATAACTATTAAAAAAATTGGGCCTGTCCAATAACGTACTGGTCAGCTGTTCAGTGACATGTCATGGTGAGTTTATCAGGTGACTTGGTGATGATTCAGTAGTTGTTCTCTTAGGTGACAATGGCTCCTGGGTCCCATCTGGACATGTAGTGCTTTTATGCTTCAGAGCTGCTGCAGTAAGCCCCGTTGTCAGTGGAAGGATACTGGTACAGAGGGTTGGGGAAGGACAACTTGGCATCTCTCATGTCTGGATCCTGGTGCAGAAGGCATATTATAATATTACAATGCGACAGACAGACCGGCACAGTATAACATGACAGAAAGACCAGCACAGTATAACATGACAGACAGACTGGCACAGTATAACATGACAGAAAGACCGGCACAGTATAACGTGACTGACAGACTGGCACAATATAATATGACAGAAAGACCGGCACAGTATAACGTGATTGAAAGACTGGCACAATATAATGTGACAGACAGAGTGGTACAATATAATGTGACAGACAGATAGACAGGCACAGTCTAACGTGACAGATAGAGAGACAGGCACAGTATAACGTGACTGACAGATAGACAGGCACAGTATAGCGTGACAGACAGACAGTCACAGTATAATGTGACTGACAGATAGACAGGCACAGTATAACGTGACAGACAGACAGGCACAGTATAACGTGACAGACAGACAGGCACAGTATAACGTGACTGACAGATAGACAGGCACAGTATAACGTGACAGGCAGACAGGCACAGTATAACGTGAGGGACAGACAGGCAGACAGGCACAGTATAACGTGACTGACAGATAGACAGGCACAGTATAACGTGACAGGCAGACAGGCACAGTATAACGTGAGGGACAGACAGGCAGACAGGCACAGTATAACGTGAGGGACAGACAGGCAGCAAGACGGAAGGAGTGCCAGACATTAACAAATGTACAGAGACTGTTAGGCAGAACGAAAAGCAGAGACTGGAAAAATGATTGACCAGGGCAACACTGTGTTTGAGGCCTACCTTGACTTCACTCCTCCAGGGGTAGACACTGACGACAAGCCCAGGACCATCACTCTTCCCGGACTTAAGCTGAGGACATGTCCCGGGCTTCACATCCAGGGTGGGGAGCTGAAGGGAGATAAACAGATGACCAAAGCCTGATTAACACAAAAGAAAACACGGCTTCCAAAGTACAGGAAGCACGGCAAAACTTGAGGAAGCACCGGACTCATGCGGTTCCGGTCAAAAGCGGTGCACTTTTTGTTGGGGAATAGGGTGCCATTTTGGAGCCTATTGGAGAACTCTCTTGTGCACTTCTCTGTGGGTAAGTGGGTGTCGGTGTGTAAACTGCTGTGTGAAGCCAGTATTATTGATATACCCCCCGTAACTAGTCGGCGCAACAGACCCACTTCCAGGCCTCACGGCAGCAATCACCCCACTATCGCACAGACGCACGCACGCACGCAGGTCGCCGACCCCCATCATAAACAACGCGATAGCGCCGGCTCTTTCGTAATCATTCTCACTTTTGCCGGCGCTCAACGCTGTAGCTCGCGCGCACAAGCGCACACGTCCACGCGTTCACACAAACGCGCATAAATCTTAACACACTTCAGAAAATGACAGCCATCTCCTGAGTGAAATTGCTGTGATGGTATCTGCTCGACTGCAAGGCATCTTCTCTCAGAGGTGATGGAGGATAGAATGATTGTGCGGGCGAGTACACACGCACACACGCGCGCACACACACACACACTAGCTTAATTCCCCTTAACCCTTAAGCTGGTAATAGCCTTTTCCCTCATGGGGACTGGTTTGTATGTGTACAAAACACACACACACATACACAAACAGGGAGCATAATTAAAGGAGCTTAGGTGATAGGCTACATAGACAATCACTGGCCACACTCAGACGCCACAGACGTCTGTAATCAATCCACACACTAATTAAATTAGTATATAATGAATTCTATAACATATGCCATGATAATAATACACTCTAGAATCTTCACAATGGAGAGAGAAAAGGGTTGCGCTGACCTCTGCCCTCCAGTTAAATGCCGAGTTATCCATTACCCCGAAGTTCCGCAGGTCAGGTATGCTGTGGAAGCACCAAGTAATTGAATTACTATTCTTTCTTCCAGTAACAGCTGTTTGATTGGAATCTAATGTCAGTTCGTTGTCCAAGACCTTGTGCTTCGTCATTATTATTTGCATCTTCACGACTATTACCACCACCTGCACCACCTACATCACCACCCCAACAATGGACTTACTCCCAGGAGCGCCTCTTCAGGAAAACAATCAGGAAACAGGCAACACCAAGAATCAGCAGGGCCAGTCCAATGGCCATGCCAGCGTACACAGTCTCTATGGGTTAACGAATACATGGATTTATAATTTAATGAACACCAAAGAGACATGTTTCAAAAAGTTGCATCAATGAGGTAAGTTTCCCAAAATGACCCAGGGTTCCCTGCCATTGAAGTGGGAGGATTGAGATTTTTTGTTTCAGCTTATTCTCTGCTGAAAAAACCTGCAACATTCAGGGAAAGTCAGCTGAATGTTGCAACTCTAAGTGAATATAATAACGGGATGTCTAACTTCTACCTAGTCCAGTTTCCTCTGGTGAGGGTGTTGACATGGAGGGAGAGGGCTTCTGTGTCACATGGCAACGGTTGCCTGTCCAGCCATCCAGGCACCTAGAAAGGTAAGGGTTAACAATTCAGAATTTGAGGCAGGAGTTAAATCTGCACATTTCCCATGTCAATGACGTACTGAAGTTCCAATAAATAACAGCAAGAGCAGCGGGCTAGGTTTCTCATCTCTTCCAAGTGATCTCTACATTACCCTATACCTGCAACATGTCATCTCAGATGTGCTTTCTCAAATGGAGAATTAGCATTAAGGTGAAACAAACCTTGTCAGACATCAGGTATTGGTCTCACTGATTTCAAACACTCGTTGTAGGGAGAGAAAAAACTGTATAACGTGCATCGCAGAAGACGTGGGGCAAGAGCAACGCATAGAACGTAAACAGTCTTTCAGAAGCCGCTTGGATGACGATGGACTTCCTTACCGCAGCTAGCACACAGCGGAACATATCCAAACAACTTCATTTGACAGACACTCTCAGTCCACAGCCATGAATAAACAAAAGCCCAGAGCCTTCAAAAGTCAGCGAGTAAACATGCACGTTCTATATGGGAGAACAATATATTTATTATGTGGTGAATCCGACATGAACAGTACTGGTAGAGAAGAGCTATATTCAGGTTCATCATTTGGCCATTCGGGGCTCTTTTGTAACGGTCTCAGAGCAAAAAAACATTAGCCTTTGTGCCAATTTTATTCTGGACTTCTCTTCCAAGTACACATCTGCTCAATATCATGGCTAGTTCTAATGTAAAACACACATTGTTGGACAAAACCCAGTTCTTGCAATAGGTTGTGATGTATTCTCATTCCAGATGGTATCTTTTCATATTGTGGCAAGTTGGACACCACTAAGCTGGTGGGTCCACACTCTTGGAGGGTCCTGTCCAGAAACCTGATCCTAGTTCAAAGTATGAACCTTTGGCTATCTACCTACATAGCCCGAAATGAGGCCACCAGATTCTAAGGACTCTTATTCTGAAAGCATAGCCTGCAATGGCACAGTCTCTTATATAACCATAAAGAGAGGGAAAGAGAGGAGAGAGAAGAAAAAGAGATTGTATTTTTACTGCTAAACACCAGCAAAATATCACCTCCCTCGAGTTTGGCACATTTAAAAAAAAAAAATCCCTTTTGAAAAGGGATTCTTTGAGAACCATTTGCATCTCAATGTGATGCATGGCACTGTGGGAAAACATAATATAGTCCAGTCCATCAAGTGACTTTGGAGTGAATGTTAATTTTCAGGTAGTGTTCAGGTAGAATAGCATTCACTATTCAACACTAAAAGGATAGTTCACCCAAATTGCAGTTAAGGAAAAAACAACTCAGCCATAAATTTACGTTTTATCTTGATCACAGATGGCATAGAGGGAAATCAATTTCCCATTCGCTAATGTAGGTGAACTATGCCTTTTATGATGACATTTCATTATTATATTTCATTGAAGTCACAGCGGAAAACTACTACAAAGTTCCCAAGTTCCCGTCTCTCAGGTCCTCAGACCAGTGTGGGGTTTGGGTAATAATGAGGTTGTGCATTCGTGTGTGTGTGTGAGAACCCCTGAGAGTTAAACTCCATCAATATGGGGTCACGATAGCCTTTTCCAAATCCAGCAGATTAATCTAATGTAAGGGTCTTACACGCGGTCTCCGCACAAGACAATTCGTGGCGGGGGGAAATTTCAAATATTGACAAGTGAACATCAAATGCAAAATCCCTCAGAAAACGTTCTGGGAGCGTTGCACTAGTTTTGGAGGGTAAATGAGCGGCTAGCCCCCCTACATGGGATAAGCCGAGATTCCCCCATGGTCCACCGAGCGTGTCTTTTTCCAGGGTAGGAAACGACTGATGGGATTTCCATGTTTAGGATGCACAAAAAGAGGGACTGAGAAAGTAAATAGGGAGAGAGAGGTCGGAAGAGAGAATAGAAATTGACAGAATCTTTCTGATGTGTAGCAGGGGTGTGTGGTGACTGTGTCTGAGTCTGTTTAAAATGTGTCTGTTGTATTCGTACTTACGTGCATTTCGGGCCGTGACTCTCTACATGGCACTCCCCCTGATTCAGGCAGTATCTTGGAGGGCATTCTGTAACGACACCGAATGCGTTTCAACAGACAGTTCTGATTTAACACAAGTAGTGTCACAAATTACACTCCACTTACTTTCTAGAGCACCTGCCTCAGACTGTAGCACTCACATCGGTCATCGTAAAAACATTTGTACTGTCCTGTCCCATCTCAACTTGGTCACAGACACCTCCCTCAACTCCCTCCAGTTTGCCTACATAGCCAACAGGTCTGTAGAGTGGTTCCCAACCAGGGGTACTAGGACCCCCGGGGGTACTTGGCCTCTCCACAGGGGGTACTTGAAAACACTCATGACACCATAGGCTTACTAGTGAAATTAACATGAGGGGGTACTTCAGAGGTACTCCAAGCAGAGCAAAATTCTGTCAGTTATGCAGTAGGTGAAAAAGGTTGGGAACCACTGTGAAATGCGATCAACATGGCTTCCACTACAGAGCCTACCACATGGCGTTGTGGTACAGACTTAATTTATGAAAGACTACTTTTTTCTCTCAATCAATCTACACACTATCACTCAAGGGCTAAGTGAAAATATGTTTGTAGAAATGTGTGCTTTTTTATTAAAAATAATAATACATAAGTGTATTCTTATTATGTACATAAGTGTTCAGACCCTTTGCCAGACACTCTGAATTTCTTTTAGACTTCATCCTTGATTCATCCTTTTTTTTAAATCCAACTGTTGCAAATTCGTTTGATTGGACAAGATTTAGAAAGGCATACACCTGTCTGTGTAACGTCCCACACTTCACAGTGCACATCAGAGAAAACCTAAGCCATGAAGTCCAAGAAACTCTCTACACCGTAGACCATGTGTCTCTCCAGTTAGAATTGTGTCAAGGCATAAATCTGGGGAAGATTATTAAAAAAATACGAAAGCATTGAAGTTTCCCTGGGAACACAGTGGGCTCCATCATTGTGAAATGAAAGAAGTTTGGAACCAACAAGACTCTTCCTAGAGCCTGCAGTCCAACTTCAGAGTTTCTCTGCAGAGATGGGAGAACTTGCCAGAAGGACAACCATCTCTGCAGACCTATATCAATCAGCGCTATATAATAAATAAGTAAAGTGGCTAGATGGAAGCTACTCCTGAGTAAAAGACATGGAACATGCTGCCTGAATTCATTCTCTGACCTGATGGGTTCAAAATCAAACTATTTGGCCTGAATACCAAGCACCACATCTGGCAAAAACAAGGTACGGCTCATACTATGTGGATGCTTCTCAGTGGCAGGGACTTGGAGACTGGTCAGGATTGAGGGAAGGATGAATGGAGCAAAATACTGAGAGGTTCTTGAAGAAAACCTGATCCAAAATGTGCACAGGACCTCAGACTGGGGCGAAAATCCATCATTCAGCATGAAAACAACCCAAAGCACATAGCCAAGACAACGCTGGAGTGGCTTTGGGACAAGTCTGTGAATGTCTGTAGTTGGACCAGCCAAAGCCCGGCCTTGAGCTGAGCTTGAGAAAATCGTCAAGGAAGAATATGAGAAACGGCCCAAATCCAGCTGTTCAAAGCTGGTAGAGACAAATTACTGAATAAAGAGGCTGCAAATTAGGTCTATAAAACAAGAAAATGTGGAGAAAGTGAAGGGGGTTTGAATACTTTCTGAAGGCACTGTACACCCTCCTACATCTCGACAACCAAAAGACCTACGCAAGGAGATTGTTCGTGGATCCCATAATCCCAGAACAAGATAAAACCAAAGCTGAAAGTGTCCAGTTCCATTGGTCAGTGGGTTACCAAATTCTTGACCAACAGAAGCAATGCGTAATGATGTACATTACAGACTGTTTGTCCTTAAGCATTGGAGCACCGCAACAATGACCTTTCGCCTGTTCTCTACTCACTCTAGATTAACAGCTGTACAACAATGCATCTGTCAAGCTACTGACGTTTGCAGATGATACTGCTCTGGTTGGTCTTATCAAAAGTTAATGTAAATTGTACATATACTCATGGCTGGTGTCCCAGAAAGAACAAGGCTGAGGTTGGTTTCGGAAACACGTTCCAGACCACTATCTCACAAAATCTCAGGTGGGAGGACAACATTACAGTGAAGTAAATCCTGAGAGGGTTTTACAGATCAATCATAAAGTCCACTCTAACCTCCTCCATCACCATTGTGTTTATGTTCGAGTCTTGCGCATTGCAAAAGTGCAATTATTGAATGGCCCACAGAAAAGGACATCGGCTGCAACCTGTCCACTGACTAAGACGTCTCGAGGGCATTGAAGCGTGCAGTACAGGTCAATCACAACCAAAAACCCGTGACAATCCGGCCACATCTCTCAGAGAGTAATGACACCTCTGCCATCTACAACAAGTCGACCTCCAAACTGTTAACTAAACAGCTTTACTATATACTGCATCCCAAAACTCTGCATGTCTACCTATGTCTAGATAGAATTCCATATACTGGAATTGGAATGTGTACATCAACCTTAAATCTATGTATATAACATATTCACCAGTCGTATTCCATTAACGTCTGTGCTCACCACTCGGTGTATATAACACACAGTCCTCTCCTTCTCTTTACAGCACCTGTCAATCACCTCCGGAACTAGGAAATTGGAAATAGGAGCCACTCATCCTCGACGCTTCTCTGACATCACAACATTTTAAATACTCTTCTCCTGAAAACCTTAAATGTTTCTCTCCTGGACCTCTACTTTCTTCACCACAACTTTCTATCCCTTTTCCTTTCTTTCCCTTACTCCCTCTCTTTTCATTTTCTTTCTCTCTATATCTCGCTTCACCTCAGACTGAACGGGCATTGCTTATCTGAATTGTTCACTGAAATCCAATGAAACCACCATCACTGTAACGACAAATCGGAACAATCCTTAATGGTGTACCTCCAGGGTTGAATTCCAGGTTGACTCCAGCCAAACTCCCCTTACATTCTCTAAGTTGACAGAAAAGCTGAGGTTTTGAAGTGTGGCTTTGGCACTGCACAGAATGACCTATGAGGTGTGGGTTGAAGACAGAATTGCTGTACTTCAGAATTTCCTTTCTATTGCCGCTGCTTACGTTGGCACTGACCTGACATGTTAGAATTTCAGCTTGCGTACCGCTTCAATGAAAACTTTAATAAGGTGTGTCATTTCAGAGTAGCCACATAGCACGCACACGAAACTGTTGTTAATGGGAAATAAGGGACAGCAGCTCAAGAACAGCCAAGAACAGCCCATACTATAAAATACCATCAAAGCCATCAAATGCAGCAATGGAAAATATTTTAGGAAAACATGTAAGCTAAGACATCCACGAGACAATGAGACAGAAAGAAATTTGTGAGAGAGAGAGACAGAGAGACAGACATGCTACCATAGCAGCTGGACTCGTCCGAGTGGAAGGGTAGACAGTCGATGGTGTGGTCACAGCGCATCTGGAGAGGGACGCAACTGGATGAACTTTCACACACCAGAGACCCCAATTCACAATGTGGAAGAGCTGTGGGAGAGGAGAAGGGTAGAGGGATTGGGGGATAGGGAGAGAGAGAAAAGAGAATGAGGGATATAAGAGAGAGAGGAAAGAGAGAAGAGAAGGATAGAGGAGAGAGATGAGAGGGATTTAGGAGAGAGGGAGAAGGGGTATTAAGGACACCCTAGAACAAGTGTCTAGCTCACAGCATATCAGTTTAATTAATCACTTTCAATTTATTATTCATCACAATAGCGCTGGATGAATGATTACATTCTCCAATTTCATACAGTCGAGCAGTTTGAGTGCGGATGTGAAAACACTTAATGGATGCACTGTTTTTCTTATATTGTTATGTAGTCTTGTGAATTACATATAGTCATTTCTTGAGTACTCTACGTGTAACTTTGTGCTGTTGTACTGTCATGCCCTTAGCCGGGTTGGCGTGGCAAATGAAAATCAATTTCTCAATCAGCTTACTTGACGTAAAACAAATGAATACACTATGTAATAACAGGGTTACAGTTCACACACACACGCACGCACGCACACACGCACACACGCACACACACACACACACACGTTTGTTTTTATATCCTCATGGGGCCCTGAAAAACTAAATTGCATGCTCCCTTGCCCTAATCTTAACCCTAAACCTAACCCTTACCCTAACCCTAACCTTAACCTAACCCTAATCTAAACCTAACCCTAACCTCAATAAAGTAACATTTATGCCTAAACTTTAACTAGATGTAATGCCTAACCTTAACCCTAAACTTAACCAACAACGCCTGGACCTTAAACAGCGCCTGGACCTCCCAATTCTGACTCTAAAATTAATTGTAAGTTTGACCCTGAACCTAAACCCTGAGCCGGAAATTGACTTTCCCCTCATGGGGCCCTAAAAAATTTCCCCACGAGGCATGTTTTTCAGGTTTTACTATAGTAATGGGGACAAAATTACCCCACAAGGTAATAAAAACAAGCACACACACACACACGCACGCACGCACACATACACACACACACACACACACACACACAGAGACCCTTACAGCAGCTGAATTCATCCTCTCCGTAGGGGCAGTCGGGAACTCCATCACAGCGCAGTAGGGACGGTACACAGGTGTGGTTCAAACACTGGAACTGGTCGGGCAGGGGACAGTTCTCCTGGGGGGGCAGGGTGCCCGGTACCAGGCTGGGACACTGTTCCTCATCGGACTGGTCGGCACAGTCCCCCTCCCCGTCGCAGCGCCAGGACAGGGGGACACACTGGAAGGAGTGGGCACACCGGAACTGACCCCCGCCACAGGTCAGAGGCTCCGGGGTCACAGGACCTAGGGGAGAAAAACGCACGTGGCGGTGACGTGGGAACTGCACTAAAGCTGTGTTTCCCAACTTGGACCCCTGGGTACTTGGCCTAACCACAAGGGGGTAGCTGAGGACACCCAGGAGACCATACAGCTCCCTCCCACCAAAATGCAGCTGGCGGGAGGGTAAAGGCAAAAAGGTTTTGGGGAAAGAAGCGCGCTAGAGATGACGGGGAGCCGTTTGGGACGAAGGGAGACGGCTCTAAACAGCTGACGGTTGAAGGAAGCGTAGGAATGGTAGAAGGGAGAAAGGGAGGTGGAGAAGGAGGGAGTGGGAAAACAGCACGATACAAATGTAATTGCTTTCCTGCCCCGTTGCTCTTTCCTCTCCACCAGCTACTGACCCACAGTGCACAGTGAATTCATACAGGCCCTCTGGGCCAACGGCCTCCATTAATTCACTACACCGCTCAGGTCTCCCCCCGGTACAATGGGTTCAGTTTATAGAGAGCAGGAGAAACAGAGGGAAGGAGAAAGAAAGAAGGAAAGAAAAACATTGAGAGATGGGACCGTTCCGGCTAACGTCAGGGATGGTTGCGGCCTGGGAGCTGGTGAGAGGCAGAGCAAGAGGCAGAAGAAGGAGAAGGATGTCCCTGCGAGAGGACTTCCGGATCGAGAGAGAACCCGGAAACTGGTCTTACCTCCCACCACACACTCGGCGGTAAAGGAGATGTCATCCAGGGCGACGTCGGTCCGAACGTCACCGCCCACTTCCGCCTGGAAGGTCACCGTGAAGGGGGCCGTGTTGGACAGGACGACGCCGGCGTATGACCACCGGTCGCCGTGGTTGCCGCCGGCGGCCCACATCAGCAGGCGGGCGCCGCTCGAGCCGACCGTGTAGACCTGAGTGGCGTGCCGCCCGGGATAATGACACGGTAAATGTCACACGCAGCGGCTGTGTTTTTACAAGGGACACGCGCTCACTCATAATTATCACAGAGGGGAGGACAAGGACGTACGGCTTCTGTCTCAAATTATCCACTAGGACATTACTTTAAGAGGTGGTTTAGGATTTTACAACTTGATGTTAGACGGTTCCTCACCCCGGAAGTAAACTACAGGCCAGGAGGAACTCTTCAGTTTTCTTTCAAAAAGTGAGGTGAAAATCAACGGAAGTGAAGAGGGAACCTTTTGAAATTAAGCTGTAAAATCCTGAACTTCGTTTATGCTGTTGTCGTACCTTTAAGGTCCCCATCCTGTCTGATCCGTGCATGTAGAACCAGAACCGTAGGTGACACAGGCCAATACTGGCTGGGAATGGGTTCCGTGTGGAAACTTTGGCGATATCACCTTCCCTCTCTGTGGCTGAGTACACAAACAGAAACTTCCCATCGCCACCTGTTGATCACGGATACTAACATGAAGACACTGTATCAAGTTATGTCTCCATTATGCCTTCAGATCATATGTACTGGGGACTAACTAGGATCAATTAGGTGAGGGTGGAGCCATTTACAGCTGCTGAAATTAGGTTACAGGGGCCTACACTCTAACAAAGACTGAATATTTCCTGTTGTTGACAAGAACAGGATAACACATGTTTGCGACAGAAGGAAAAAGCTCTCGCATACACATTAAAGACATTTATGAAGACAATGTGTCCGTCCCACATGCAGGCCACTCTAGAAACCTTTTCTCTGCAGTCATGCCATGCTAAGAGGATGCTCCTGATCTGTTTCTCTCCAGTCGTTTAGAAGGAGATTCTGAGAGGCCACCCAAGCGGTACCAGAAAAAAGTGGGAGTTTTCCACGCGAGTTAGAGGGAATTCGGGGTTGAGTCACAAACCGCATTATGCCCACCCTGGATAGTTTATCTCCCGGGAGAATGCTCCGGAATATTCCGCAGTCCTCACCCGTGTCTCCTCCAGTCTAGGGAAGAGCTGCGTGCTATTTTTTTTTTATGACGTCCTCTTAAACTTTTCATCAGCTTTTATGTGCCACAGTAAAGCAGCTAATGCGTGATTAGGAAATAAATGTGTCCATGAAGTCTGTCATCAGAGATACTGCGGCTTCTCAGGCCTCTCCATCCGCCCACAGTGCAACTGGAAGAAGTCCATTGCTCTATCTCTGTGTTAGCCCCTTCCCTTGTGATTGGGTGTGTGTATGTTTGTTTGTGAGAGATCTGGCTGGATAGGCACATCAATATACCTCCCCAGTGAGATCATAAGGTCAAATTGGGACACACAGTACACTGCCTGGTGTTCACATTCATCCCCACAATCAATGAGCAGGGTGGCCAGTTACTGGTGGTACACACACACTGCCCGCTAACTAAATGGCATTCTTTGCCCTCAGTAGTGCACTTCTTTGGACAAGGAAAGTAAGTGCACAACAGGTTATTGGGACAAAAATCGAAAACACTTGAATAGATGAGCGATGAAAATGTGCATTGATAGTTGTTGCTTTGATACATTTGTGGAACTAACATCCCATCATGCTTAGGGTCCTGTGGAAAGATTCTTTGCAGGCCCAGTTGTACTTTATTTTGGCTACTAAATGTGAGCCAGTGACTTTGCTGCCGCACTCTTTTATGGGCCCCTAGCTAATCCTATTCCAACCCTAACCACAGTTGTAAAAAAGAAAAAATAATAATTGTTGTTCACTTAATACTTAAAAAAATATCTTTTTCAAAACGCAGACATTTTCAAAAGGTTGAACCAGCTAAATAGTTAAACCTTTTCACACGCACATACTCTACACACTCTTCGAGGCTAATACAGACATGTTTTTAACAAACAAAACAGCTGAAAATACTCCCTTAAGATTCACAATAAGCAAAAGAATGTCTGAATTTCCTGTGAGGATATCCTCTCATTGCCATAGGAACACTGTCAAACTGCTTCACTGCTTCGGGAGTGTCTTAAATCTCCCACAAAGGATTTCAATCTGTGTGGTATATGAACTAATAAGTAATGCACTTAGAGGACTCCCTGAACTCAGGCATTCCGGCAGAATGACACAAGGTTGTCACAAATGGCACACTATTCTCTTTTATGGCGTCTACTTTTATTATGGAACACAGGAAATAGTAGGGCATTTGAGACTCATGTAGTGGTGTATAGGTACTAGGTACTACTTTTCCTGGTCATGTGATGTGGTAGTTGCAAATTCGGTATCTCACTTTCACCCTCCTTTCGTTGTAAGAAAGTTTGCAGTGTATTCTAGGTTTAAAAATGTTTCTATAGACTTTATAAAAGGTTTCATGACCCCTCACAAAAAAATCAACCCCTAAAAATAATGCTCATTCAATAGAATCCCGATAAATATAAAAATGTCCTGTCGCTGATGACTCTCCTGCCGTTAGGAACTCAGTCAAATGAAGATACGGCATCTGATACATTCTAATATTCCTTTTCGGGTCACTTGTAGCGGGGACAACTCAAGGGTCAAGTCCAACTAAGACGATGTGGTGGTGTCCTGCGAGGGCTGTACTGACCGGGGCTGTGGTCAGCGCTGGGTCCGGTTCCAGGAGTCTCACTCCTCTGGCCGATCCTCCAGTCGAGATCATCGTCACGGTCCTGAGACAGTTTGCAGGTCTCCTCCCACATGTCTGCCGGCATGTTAAAGGTACAGGCTCCTGGTAGGCCAACTAGGTGGTCTAGGAAGGAAGGTTAGTGGAGAGAAAGAGCAAGAGAGTTGGATAAGGGGGACAACGAAACAGCAGGTACAAATGATTCTTTCATAGCCCTCTCCATCTCAGCCTACACTTCCTTCATGCATCCCCGGGTCACTTGTGGCTCCATTTGGTAGAGGAGGGTGCTTGCAATGCCGGAGTAATGGGTTAGAATCCCACAGCGGCCCAGTAAGAAAAGTATGACAGTGTACAATTGTAAATTGGTGAAGGGTGTCTGTTAAATGACTTAAATATAAAAAAAATTGAAATAAAGTAATCCCTAGCTCTGAGCCATAACCAAGCCTTGCATAAACCCCACCGAGAAGAACTAAGGGTTTCCCAGGTCGGCTCACCGCAGTCCAATTCATCTGACTCGTCTGCGCAGTCGACCTTGCTGTCACACACCAGGTGGGACTCAATGCAGTCGCCGCTCCGGCAAACAAAGTCTGTCACCGCCGGACAGGACGCTGGCACCACAGCATCTGGAACACAGAGACAAGCGTTCCTAATCAAAACACACACTGCTGATGTACAGGTACTTGCCAAGATAACAGGAAATATCGAAATAAAGTGTCTGCAAGCCACTGGAATGGCGTCAAAGCAAATATTTCTCCAATAGTCAGGTGAAAAAGTGCTGTCTCATGCGATGCTCCGGAGTCTCTCGTGTTTTATTGTTTTGTGACGTTCCTGGCAGATGTCAAATGTCAGCAAGTTAAGCAGTCTATGTCACTGAAGCTTCTGCTAAAAGTGCTCCAACAATCCAATCACCTGAGGCAACCCTCCCGGATAGTTCTTCCGTTAACCTAGATGGTTCCAGGCCAGTCTTTGTGGGATTTCCAGCCATGGGCTGTATGGCTCAATGATGGAATCAAAGACGCTGAGATCTCTTCCTTTACACATGGTAGCCAAAATAATGAGCAACTGTATTTAGGATTGTATAAGGATTTTCTTACATGACCCCTAAAAATGATGGGACATTTATTCCACACCTGCTGAATGTTCGTATACCTCATTTTTTGGACATTTTTAATTTCTTGTGGTATTTAATGTATGAAAAACTTTGTTGGAGGCTACCTCTGTGAATACCAGGATCGTAATTTTTTTTTCTGAATTGGAGTCAGAGAGCATGTGTGCTAAGATGAGGTGCAGTTCAGGATGACGTCAAAAAAACACTGTTCTCTGGTGTGTGCCAAAAGATCAGAGCAGCCAGGAAGCATAAACATCACACACACACACACACACATTCTGAAATGAAAATATCCTCCTACAGCCCAGCAGTTTGTTTGAGGAAAGAAAAAACAACGAGACAGAGAGATGTGTGTGTGTGTGTCTTGAGATAAATACCTCCCTCAAGCCTACAGAAATAAGGAAAAACACATTTCACATTGGCAAGCGAAGTAAAGCCTGACCATTTTAATTAAATGTCTTTATTGAACCAAAATAATAACAAAGAAAATACCATTTGAGAGCAGACTTGGTTTAAGCTAATAAAGATTGTTGGTTAAAATGTGTCTGTGTGTGTTTTACGGGACATTAACAGGCTAGTGGTCAGTTGTCCTCTGCCAGCCCGTAGCTGGATCTAATGCAGAACACCTGTCTGTGCCAGAGCCTCTAAATAAAGCTCTGGCATTACAATTATTCTCAGGGAGTTTATTAAGTAGTACCGAAACACAAACAAATCTGCTAAAAACAAGGAGGGAGCAACTTGAATTCATCCAATAAAAAACACTTTTCACATAAATTAATGCAGGCCAGATTCTGTGAACCTGTTCGACTAGGAGGCATCCTGGACACAAGAATAACAAGATACGAATCTAGATTCTCTATTAACTTGCCATATCACGACTAGGACACACATTAACCGACGGGATCAGCGAAAATTTGTTACATATATACATTTCTGTATTATTGTATCTTGAAAAACTAGAGAATATATTTAATAGTTAACCAACAAAAAATCCATTAGAACATTAGGCGTAACTTTAGGAGGAATTACTATCACAACGTGTAACACATACAATCCTAATAGGAGATCAGGCCAAAAAAGATATACCACTGGTTAGTCCTGCTGAGACTGACACTAGGCCTGCTGAGACTGACACAAGGCCTGCTGAGACTGACACTAGGCCTGCTGAGACTGACACAAGGCCTGCTGAGACTGACACTAGGCCTGCTGAGACTGACACAAGGCCTGCTGAGACTGACACTAGGCCTGCTGAGACTGGCACAAGGCCTGCTGAGACTGGCACAAGGCCTGCTGAGACTAACACAAGGCCTGCTGAGACTGACACAAGGCCTGCTGAGACTGATACAAGGCCTGCTGAGACTGACACAAGGCCTGCTGAGAGTGATTTTGTCCTGGTATGGACCGTACAGACTCTGTATATACAGTAAGTCATTGGATCCCTAGGGCGGTTGCAGCGGGGTTGCCACCAATTGTTTTAAATTTGGTTTTGGGGAATACAAAGTATTGTTTTTTGTATGGGACAAAATACAATGTTTTTTCTCTATCTACTGCAGTGGATGGTTATGAAGGGGTTATATTTGCTTACTCACTGGATTCACAGTCCATGAACTGCAGGTCATCTATAGCAGCCCCTCCATTTACATCTCTGGAGCGGATCCCCTCAAAGATCACCTCGAAGTTCCTCAGCTTCCTCAGAGGAACCTTAGCCTGGTTCCACTGCTGACCCTGGTTCCCAGTCTTGTTCCACACCTCCGTCAACCCATTGTTCTCTGTCTGTGGAATGGTGAATGTGTCAGAGGTCAATCCTCATTTTCTGTACATTGGTAAGGAGTCCATTTTAAGAAGTACTGCTAAGGCATTCCTGATATGGACACCATACAAGGCATACTCTATGGACTATGTACGGTATACTACTAGTATAAAAACCAAAAGCGAGTCATGAAAACGTAATTATCCTGTAATGTAATGAAATAGTACTGTGAATCAGTCAACTGTCAGGTGTAAACTTAATCACGTTTGAGTTTAATGTTAATTAAGTGAAAATTGGATTTGTCACACAGATTATTTACATTTACATTTTAGTCATTTAACACACTCTTATAAAGAACGACTTAGAGTGGTCAGTGCATATATATTTTTTCAACTTGCAGATGTTGTCATAGGTGTAGCCAAATGCTTGTTTCTCAGCTTGTAGACAGCACACTCCATTAAATAACATAAAACAATATGAAAGTACAAAAACAAGAAAGAGTAAGTCCCCACAATGGGGTACAATAGTGAAGTAATGGAATGCTGTCTGCTGTTGAGTAGCATGGAGGTCATTCAAGAAGAGTCATTAAAGGCACATTTGCATAATATCACAGAGAATTCTCTTGCCCTTAAACCTCCTCTGGGCCTCTTCGCTCCCCGACTGCATCCCAAGTGATCCCATCTCCCCCATTCAGTGCGTTGCACTGAAGTAGTGTGCTACACAGGGAAGAGTGTGTCATTTGGGAAGCTACCGTAGCCTTTTTTAATATTACTCTCATGCCACATATGGAGCTGATTAAAAGCCAAGCCAAATAGCATTAGTTGGTAAATCCTTTCTGTCTTTTCCCATGGTACAGCTGAGACACTGAATCATATCTAATAAAGCTTTGGAATTATGACTGTGACTTAGTGCGTGGTATGCCATGAATAAAGAGGCCAGATTCTCAACACAAGATTGTCAACGTAATGCTGCAGACTTGCAGTTGGACACAAAATTTCATGAAACAGGGTGTTTTTCTTAGGGACCAGAGTTTCTCCCGACTCTTTGTGAGCGTTCCTTGCATGTGTGTTTGTCAAAACCAGGTCCAGTGTTCAGTAAAAGCTTTGAGGCCTTGCTTTGCTTGCTTGATTAGCTATGTAATGGATTTCTATGTAGCGAGGGGAAAAAAAAGAAATATTAATATTTATGGGGAAACACACTATTATAACTAAGGAAATCCCATTTAGTTGTTTAATCAGGCTTAATGGAAAAAAACAACTACCCTGTTGCTTCTGCGTGTTATGTGTTGTTTTCTTTATCCATCTGCGGAAAGTGGCAATCCAAAATAAGAAAACAATAAAACATATATTGTTTTTACAGCTTTTTGAAGGTGGTCCCTTAGTGAATGTAAAACACTTGCACAGCTGAGAAGCGGGGTAGGAGGAGAGGTGGTTTGAATGTGAACTGTTATTGGCTCAATTCAACTACACGATTTGTATTCAAATCTGGCTCTCAAAGCCAGTTCTATTCCATTTTTCCATTGCAACCCCCTAATCAGGGAATAAAGCCTTCTGTTCTAAATCATCATTAATTGCACCCACCTGGTGCCCCAGGTCAAAATACGTTCCTGATTAGGAGGTTGCAATGAAAAAATAGAGCGGAACTGGTGTCTAGGGCCAGATTTGAAAATCACTGAACTACACCTTATTCACTCTGAATTGCTGTTTACACCAGAAATGGCTACATATTCCATATTTAGTGTACTACCTTTGACATAAGGGCACTGTTCTTTTTCATATCTACAAACACACTTCACCCTTCTCCCATCTGTGTTTTATTGATCGGCTGGTCATCTAAACATCTGAATAACATCTGAACAATGTGGCCTTAAAAGGTTTCATGCTCTTAAAATCTCCTACAGGCACAGCCACAAGAGGACTGGACATCTCCTGGAGGCTGACTCCTATCTAGTTTTCTTCTAGTGAGTTTTTCATAGCCACTGTGCTTCAACATCTTGCTGCATATTCTTTGGGGTTTTAGTACAATAATCTTTACAAGCACTTTGTAAAAGTAAAAAAGGGATTTATAAAAAAAACGATTGATTGAAAATATAACTACGAAAATGGGTGACATTTGTGACACATCAACTTTGACTGGGAATGATGTGAAACAATAATTTAGCGCCTCTCAGATGGAGTAGGTTAATGAAGGGACATCTTGGGTGGTTAGTTCACAAAGTGTATTAATTAATTATAAAATTAATGAATTATTAATAAATTAATTCCCTTTACATTTCATGATTCATATAATATGACTAATTTAACTACCAGATAATGTTTAATGGTATTATCTTATTCTAGTCTCTTTTGGTCACATTAATTTCTTCATATAATAAGAAGCTACTGAACATAATAATAAATGAATATCATATGGATCAGTCTCTTGCTGGCCATTCTCTAAAGGTGCATCTCTCACCTATAACATGTGGGTTTGGATCATGCAGATGTAGCCCACCGAGATGGGTGATATGTACTCATCAAATTTTAGTGGCTATGTGGTTCTGCACAAAAGCCAGTTTCTGTGTACCATAACCGTTAAAGCAGAGCTGTAGTACTCAAGGGCGGTCTCAAGACCACTTTTTGAGTGTCTCGGTCTCGGTTACATTTGTACTCAACTAGTGGACTAGTGGAGTCCATGCATTGACGGGTCAGGGCTGTTTTGGTGGCAAAAGGGGGATCTACACAACATTAGGCAGGTGGTCATAATGGCTGATCGGTGCAGGTGGTCAACCATGCTGATCGGTGTACAGCTGCATTCTGGCTTCTCCAGCCAATGACTATCTACTTATCTCCAGCCAATGACTATCACCAGCTACGATGAACATGCGCTCATCATAGCTAGTGTGTGCAACTGTGCACGTACTTGATTCTTCTCTGCAGGCTCAGAATCATGTCAGTGAAATCAGCTATCATCTGTTATTTATTGCTGATATGACTGGTCAAAAGACGAATACAAAACACCTGAATAGGTTTTTCTATGTAAATGCAGCGAAAGTAGCTCGATTTTAAATTAGCGGTGAGGCTCAATTCGTTTTTTTTTTGCAATTTAAACTACCCTGTGGCCAATTCGGTATTCATGGGATTTATACCATACTTCCATAATATGACTACAAAAATACCGTACAATTTGAGGTCATATTATGGTGATGATCTGACACATCTATAATCACAGTCTTGAATTGGACTTGTTTTGGCCTTGTTGCTCGTGTTGTTCTGGTCTTGGTCTTAACTCGGACTTGATTTGCTTCGGTCTTGGTCTTGACTTGGTCTCGCTTTAGGTGGTCTCGAATACAGGTCTGCGTTAAAGTGCTTGAGGAAGGAAAGTGAGGTGTGCTAGTTAAAGTCAAACTCAAACTTGAAAGAGGCCATACTCCGCGAGCTAGCAGCATTGCATCCTTTAATCAGGGACACAGTTAAGCTCATAGAAAAACACAGAGCAGTCTATTGTCAGAAGCCTGTTGTTTCTATTCCATTTTTTTTTTTACAAAGAGTTTGCTAAGGGCCTCCGTTTTTTCATAGTCACTGCAATGGAAGAGTCTGATCCTGATATAGTCAACACAGAGGACAGACAATGTCATGTTGTATTCGGTAGTTCAAAGCACAAGAAAAAGCACCCTAGGGTGCGTAATGATTCCGATTTTCACCAGCTTCATGAAATCCTTGCTAGGAATAATCTTGTTACGGTGACGGTAAAACATAGATCAATAGCCAGTCTTATTGCAGGACTTATCCAGATGTACAGTGTGTTTTGGAACTCCATCTGTTAATCTAGTCTTGTGTCTCTGGCTGACAAGTGGATCATACCGGCATAGCTCAAATGTGATGTCTCTATGCGATATCAATCGAGGCACATATAAGATCTATTTCAGAATTCATTCCAAGGAGTTCACAGTTGCCGTGGCACTACCCACAAAACCACTTTGTGCATAATGAGGCTGGGCTGGGCACAAATTTACATAATTGTATCATTGTTGTCATTTGATAACATTCAAATCACCCTAAATGGCGTGCGAAAGTTGTAATCATACAATATATATATATATATATATATATATATATATATATATATATAAAAATATAAATATAAATATATATATATATATATTCATATATATATTCCATCAAAATCTCCTCTATGTCTTGCTATTACATTGAATGTCTCAGTAAGCTGAAAACCAATTTATATTCATGGCCTTTTCATTTTATGGAGCTACTGGCAGATGTTTGGCGGTCGACTCACCTTCAAATCAGAGTGCATTTTTGATCTCTTCTGTGTTTGAGGTCTATGAGTAAGGTAATGTGAAGGCAAATGTGTTACTATAACACAGGGCTGCCCAACCCTGTTCCTGGAGATCTACTGTCCTGTAGGTTTTCTCTTCAACCCCATTTGTAACTAACCTAATTAAGCTTTTCATCCAGTCAATTATTATAATCAGGTGTGCTAAATTAGAGTTGTGAAATTGAGCAACTAAGATATTTTAAACAAATCCATCAACATTGATTACAGAGTTCTTGAAAGTTAAATTATAAACATTTTCCAGGCAAAATCATAAGCTTTATTTTTAACTCTGGAATCTCAACAGGAATAAACAGTATCATTGCTGCTTTTTCTAGTTTTTCAAGCTAATTATTTTTTTGGTTGTAGGCAAGGTTTACTTTGTCCTGCGGATTTTGGCTAAAAGCCAAGCAAACCTGGACACTGGGCACCATAAAACTGACACAGTCCTGCTGAGACAGAGAGTGTCCTAATATGGACACCACAGATCATCAATGTATTAAAGGCACTGAGATCATGGCAGAAGCAACAAAGAAAAGTTATATAAAAAAAAATTCTGCAGTTCTAAATGTTTGAAACTAATTTATATATTAGTAGATTGATATGTCACTTAAAAATATGGTATACTTTCAGCAGTGGCAGATATTTACATCTCATGAATAAATGTACGTGAATCAGACTCTTAACACACATAATAAGATTAAAGATGTTTATAAATAATTAATAAATGGTCATCAAGTTCATCAATAAATGAATACCAATTCAAAATTTTAGAGTGCATTCAGAGCTTACTGTATACTATAGTAGATGAGTACTTGTCACTGCATGTAAATAAGAAGACTGACGTGAACTGTGTGGAGATATGAATAATCTGGGTAATATGTTTAAAAAATACAATCTTCCATATAAATTTGGGCAAGACACACATTGAGAGTTGACCATTGGTCTGAAACCCAACCATTTCTGTTTCAAGGACAACTCCAATACATCACACCCATGTGGGAAAATAAGTACAATAACTATTTTTCACTGTGCGGCTGTATTGGCTCACTTGTTGGCAAGCACAGACCAGCCATCAAACTATTTTCACTAATATGTTATAAAATGTATTAATATAAATATAAATGTATAAAATGTTTATAATGCCTTAATAAATGCTTAAACAACCATTAATAGCATAATCATAACTCCTTAATTAACCAATGGAGGAATATTCTAAAGTGTTACCTAAAACCGCAAATATTCTGACTCAGAAATGAATTACATACTGTATGTACTACTGAAAGTATTAAATGCTTTGCAACTACTTCTGCCGAATAAAGCCTGTAGAAATTAGAGAAATGTGTCACTCTTTTGCCCCTCTCATACTGTGACTCCTAACAGCTCAGATTCATATTCTGCAAATGGCACCCTATTTGCTAAGCACTACCCTACTTTTGACAATGGCCAATAGGTTTCTGGTAGTACACCACAGAAAATACTGTAGACTCAGATTTTAAGTGTTTACAAGTCTGATCATGACTCAGAATTTCCCAATGCTGATATAAATACACAGCACAGTGGGTAGAAATGAACTTCAAAGAATAAATGATTAACAATTGAAACCAGGTACATGCAGTTCTCTCTCCGTACCAATCTATCAAGGTCTTCGGAGTCATAATTATAGTTCATTTACTTCCATTTGTTCTACAAACACCTTTGCAAACAGATCACTTCTCTGTTCATATTGTATTTACAGTTGTGTCCATCAGAATGGCATAAGCCATTATTCACAGTACACAGAGCTGTATGGGTGTGTCTGTGTGTGTGTGTGTGTGTGTGTGTACAGGTTTTACAACCCTGCCGAGGATCAAAAATAACACAATGATAATAAAAAAGCAAAATGTGTCCATGTAGGGACAAAGGCTATTTTCAGCTGAGGGATTAGGTTTAGGGTAAACGTTACAATTAGGGTTGGCTTAAGGGTTCGGAAGGACATGGGTTTTGAGGTCCCCACAGGCATAGTAAACTGCTAACCTTTCAACATTACCAATTACAAAGGAGGTTAGCACTCTTTCATTCATCATTAATCATTAGCTTTTTTACCAGAGAATTATCAGGATACATTTCTAATTGTTCAGAAGCATCTTATTTACACTGCCATTCAAAAGTTTGGGGTCACTCAGAAATGTCTTTGTTGTTGAAAGACCCCTAACTTTTTAACAGCAGTGTACATAAAAACAATAACAAGTAATTCAACAGTGTTACTACTGAGCAGAACATAACCCATAACCTGCAAGTGCATCCAATGAGTTTGTAGAGTTAAAGATTCCATGCAAATAATATGGGACAAACTACAAAAATATGCAAATCCTCTATATCCCTTATTAAGTTGATTAATCTACAACTTCACATATGTTTGCCAAGAAAATCTGAATGTCGGATAGATTTGCTCATTAAAGTAAACCATGACTGTTTGTTCAATCCAGTTCATGTTATCTATTTTTAAGACTTGATAACATAAGCTAAGCAGACAGATAGGAGGTGAAGGTGTCACAAACTTTCACTCCTCCACTGTGTGTCTGTCTGTGTTTGTATGTGTTTGTATGTGCTTGTGTATACACTGTAAGTGCATAAAAACGTTTGTCTTCTCAACACGCATGCCCTAAATGCTGACTAACATGCAGTGTCTACACATTTTAATAGAGAATACCTTCACAGAGAATACTTTAATCTTCATCCTTAACAGTGACAAGAGGTCAGTGTCTCTCTGTCTCTCTCTCTGTCTCTCTCTCACACACACACACACACACACACGCACGCACACACACAGACACACACACATACATACACACACACACACACACACACACACACACACACGCTCTACATCTATATTAATGTATGGCCAACCACCATCATTTTTGCTCCCGCTCTTCCTGTCCATGTAATCTTCCTGTCCATGATTGTAGGGGACATTTTGTCTCCTCATCTCCATCTCGACACTGACCTTCCAGAAAGGTCCAGTTCCATCTACATAAAAGATGGTAATCAGCACACATCTGAAATCCTGCATGTATGTATGTTAGTAGGGTGGAATCACTTTCCTGGGCATTTAACGTTAACCACGGTGACCACTATTGGCTTGGACATCGTAATATACATATTGATTGTATGGACAAGTGGGAACTGATCCTAAATCAGCGTTCTAACGGTTACTTCATACAGCCACGTAGCTATCACAAACAATATCCCAGCATGTTGTACCATTCTAATGGGCCAATCCATAACCTGGTTGGTTCAATATCAAATTGATGCAGCTCAGCTAACTGAATAAGACAAGTAAAAATAGATTAATAAAAATGTTACTGTCATATTTGGAAATGGGCTACTACAATTTACAAATCCACATGTGATTTCAGATCTGTGTTGTGAATTATGTTTTTATTCACTTTTATAGGACACTGCGCAATCCCCAGGCCACAAATGTCTTTTTCTTGTGATTTGATGAAATCTAAGGAGTTTTTGAATAGGAATGGCACATTTCTGTAAAAAAACAAAGAAATATTAGAATTCCTCTATCTTCTTAAATCAAAGAGATGGCATCCTTAAAAGCCAAAATGGATTCTGTAGAGGTTTAAATGATTTCTGAAGGACAATGATTTCTGAGGAACTAACCTCTGACAAGACACATGGTTCACGAAAGACTCAGATCAAACTCTCATCTCCATTTTCCTCTCAGCTTTTAGTACCCGGAGCTTTCCCAAACACTCTTACCATGAGTCCTGCTACAGTCTTTCACTTCAGCGCTATTGCTTCAGTCCTTTGCAAGAGGCATTATCAGCGTCATTAGCATAACAGTCACCTCCTTAACCAGGGGAGGCTTGATGAAATGCTAATTCCTCTTAGTGGGATACCACCCTTCGCTGGTAGAGGAGAAATGAAAGGATAGGTATGGATTTACATGACGACTTGCTGCAAATTGAAAAGAGAGGTTCCTACCCAGGCACACACACAGAAAGCCACACATACATACTAAAAAACGCAAGGGCGTAGGTTCAGGCGGTGCAGTGCGAGTACACTGGGACCCATGACTATTGGGGGCACAACTCTTACAATTCACAAACAGCCCAAACACCACCAATTTGTCCATGAAGTGAAATATATGCCGTGTTTTTTGTTGGAAAGGCATGCAAAGGGGATTGGGGCAACAAAGCCAATACATTTTTTTCCAGCAATCAACCTAGTAATTTTTTACCGTTTTTAAATCTATTTAAAGGAAAAATAACTAATTTGCAGCCTCAAAATATAATTTTGATGGAACAAAATAATTATTTTGAGGCCTCAACATGTTTTTCGGGGAAACTATATAATTATTATTTTAGGCCTCAAAATACAATGTATACGCCACACTTCATGATAACAATACAGCAAGCTAAAGAATGATAGCACACCCACTGTCACTATTAAAGCTAATTTCATCCATGCACTCTGGGACAATAATATTACATTCATTGTTTTTTTCCAAAAAAGCATAACTACAACAGTTTACATTAATACATTATTTCACATAAAAATGTGAAAATATACATGTTTTATTCATGCCACGAATAGAATACATACTCATTAAGCCAACACTTTCTTAGCCATGACTACACTTTCATCAAAGCAACAAGGCTCTAAATGTGAAGTGGAAAGTTAATGCGCTAGTGAAAGCTGATCACTGTACCTCATTCTTGCATCGCTGGCTAGTTAGTTAAGTTAATAATAAGACGGATGGTACAGTAATATACACTTTTAGCAACCCAGCGAATGTTAGCCGACACAAGCCACAAATGCTAGGCTACATCCCTGAATGGAAGGTTGTAAATGCACCTCTCAAATTTCCCATCACCACAATATCTGTATAAAACACAAATGCAGGAAACATTGGGGTGAACATGGTGGGACATGTAAAACAATACCAAATTATTTTGATAGAAAATACTGCCAAAAAAAACTTTTATGCAGTACAATTCCTATCTAAAAGGGAAAATAGATTTCCAGACAGAATTTGCAAAAGCTCCCTAGGTAAATTCAAACAGGGTCCTGCATTCTGGGGCCCCCAATTATTTTCAGACATGGTCCTACACACTTGTATACTGGGCTCCCAACATATTTGGAGACAGCTTCCTGCTTACTGCTGCACCCCACTTTTGTGTGCAGTTGTTGACATTGAGCATTATTAGCACATACTACTCGCGTGTTCGCATTGAAAGCACTTGTGACGATGCACTGTGAACTCCAGAATTATTTGGATTGTGACAAAGTTTACATTTTTGTCGGACCGTGTAAGCGGAGCCGGCCAAGAAGAGTGAATGTCTTTTACTGAGTGAGTGAGTGACTGACTGACCCGGGCAGACACGGACCTGCAACCAATAGGTCCCGCGTTCAAATCTCGTGACAGTCCAAGCAAATTATGCATTAGAATTTGTTCCGGATAGACAAAAACTTTGCTGGCTACAACCTTCAGTAGCTATGTTATAGTAAGCCTAAAATAAAACTGTTTACGGTTTACAATTTCTGGTGGATTTTCAAAGTATGCATCCGTGCATGCTTTTTGGGATATAGGCTAAATCAAAACCCCTTGGGAAGAAAAAGAGTAGGGGTTTCCACGATTCTCTCGTCTTTTCACTTGACGAAAAAGTCAGTTATTGTCACCTATATTGATAGTTATTGTATCACTGTCATTCACGAATGAAAGAAAAACGAACATTTTTGTGCCATGAAATGAAATAGCTTTGGCAGTGTAAAGTTCATATTCAGTCTCGCTAGCAATGGCTCAATTCTTATGACTATTCCAAGTAGAAAGTTAGATACTAGTAAGCCTATTACTGGCTAATAAGCTGATAAATGGCCAGTGGCAAAAGCCATACAGTTCATAGACGCTATGCGTGGTGGAGATAAACTTCATAAGAAAAGTAAATCAGTCAACACAATGCTTAATGGTGTCTAGCAAAATATTCAAACCTGGCGAGATGTTAATGCATGACAAAATCTAATGTCGAGATGCTATACCGACACTGGGTAAATGTATAACCCTGTGGTCTAGTGGTTATTAAAGACACAGCCACTCATGTGGGAGACCTAGGTTTGAATCCAATAATGACAACAACATTTATCACATTTATCACTTGAACTCAACCTTTGGAGTCAAAAAGTAAACATTATATAGTCCATCCACTGTCCCTGTAGACAAACACCTAACAAACCACCAATCTATTTAAATTTATTAGTTCTCATCATATCCCCTAGTGGCCGGTTTTCAAGTCATACAGAATCTAGAATTTATTTCCAACCAGCACCTAATACACATATTGATCTGGGGTGACCTTGATCAGCAACCACCCACATTAAAAACAGAGCAGTCGACATATACAGTAGACATACACACACCCACAAACGCACATACACTGACAACTGGGCATACACATGCACCTGATCTAAATTTGCCACGTTTGACAGTCAATAATCAACACAATGTAAGAAACGAGAACACTTCTATAGCAAAAAAATGAACAATACGCATCAACAGCTCGCAAGTCAGACAAAGACAAAGTCAAGAAAAAACAAAATGCCGATGGGTCAGCTTGACAAGTGGTGCTGCCAGAGGTACTTCATGTGCCAGCGAACCAGATGGTCATGTGGGTCAGACTCGGTGCTTGCCCCCTACCTTCCAATGACAGGTGTTTGGCTCGCCACTCAGAAAAATAACAGGGAACAAGGAAACAGTACGGCAGCTGTAACACTGGCCAGCTGGTTTCCAAATGGAAACCTATCCCCTTCATAGTGCACTAACCAGGAGCCATTGGGAATAGTGTGCTATTTTGGACACAGCCCCTGTTTACCCGAGTCATCATTTGACGAGAAGGTTACCATGCTTACGGCAAAAACTCGAAATTGGTTATACATTTACCGTATGATGCATAGGAGAGTAAATCCTATGCATCAAATTGCACACAAAACATTCTCTTGCTCAAGCAATGCAATCGTAACTTCCACACCTCATTCTAAAGTAAAAGAACGTAACGTCTTTTGAAACTTCGTACCTTGACCAGTAACCGGATGGTGCCGGATCCTACGTGGGAAAGGTAGTACCAGAAGGTGAGCGTGCAGGTGGCGCTGGACTCTTTCCACACAGAGCTCTTCATGTGAGCCTTATCACCTTTCAATCCCACAGGAGTGGCCTCCAGATAGACAAAATGACCTTCGGAGAGAAAAAGAGAGAGAGGTACCTTCAATAAGGATGTGAATGAGAAACAAGGCAAGAAGGGCCTTCTACGCCATCAAAAAGATTATAAAACGCCACATCCCAATCAGGGTCTGTCTTAGAATTCTTCGTGCACATGCTACAGCAGTGGACAAGGTTTGAATATGGCCAACTAACCTTTTAGCAAAAACCCTCTCCTCTGTCTTTCCCTACTTTCTCTGTCCATGAAAACAGAATATGCCAAAAGAATACAAAAACGGAGAAAAACAAAATCACTTACAGACCAGCCAATGGCTGTGAGGTAGAGTCCACTTACCATCCCAAAAAATCTGAATACATGCTGAGCACCCAACTGAGCTGGGGCGTAAAGAAATTTTCAAATGTATTTTCAGTGTATTTGCACAACGCAATACCTCAAAATAACGAATGCAGAGATGAATTGGGACCCAAGCACTAAAATCCAGAAAAGAGTTGTTAGATTTCACACCCACCAAAAGGAAAGCAATTATCAAACCATCCATAACAAAGCCATTATTTACGGTGAAATTAACCAAGAGAAGAGCCATCTCAGCCAGCTGGTCTTGGAGCCCACAGAACCCCAGCGCAGCAACACAGAACCAACCAAATCATGAGAAAACAAAAAAAGAACTATTTGACAAACTGGAAATATTCAAGCAAAAACCATAGCAAATTGGAATGCTACATGTGACCAACCACTGTGACTGAACCAAAAGGAAGAAACCCCTTGACGATGTACAGACTCAGAATTGGATATTAAATAAAATATTGATCAACTCCCATATTGAAATACCGCAATGTGAAAATCACAGCAGCAAGACTTTGTGACCCGTTGCTATGAGAAAAGGGCAACCAGGGGAGCATCAAAACATAAACAATACTTAAATATTTATTTATGTTTCCTTGCCAATCATACTATCTGCAGATTGTTATAACACTGTACATAGTTCATAATTTGTAATGCTTCTAATGTGTGTGTACAGTATAATTTGAATTTCTTAGTTTCTTCACCTTTATTATTTATTTCATCTTTCTTTTTTCCCCAATTGCTTTGGCAATGTAAACATGTTTCAGATGTGAAAACAGAGAGGAGAGAAAGAGAGGGAGGGAGAGGGAGAGGAAGAGAGAGAGGTGACAAAGATTGACGACAAACTTCTCAGGCTGTTCTTGCTGCTGGCAACAAATTACAGTAAGGTCAAAGGGGTGAGAGGGAGAGGGGTCAAAGTGGTGGTCATGTAATCACTGCTACTGACCTCAGTGCCCCAAGTGACTGTCATTTCAGAGGGCACCGAAAAGTCAATGATCAAACCTTTAAAGTCACAAAGGGATGTTGCGGACTGGTCTTGATAGGGAACTTCTAAAATGAAACCCTGTCAGATAACAATCTGAACATGTGGCTTTGGCGATGGTTGGCCGATTAGACAACAATTTACTGATGAAGGAGCATGAACGGGTGAGACCTATAGTGAGCTGGAAAAAGATGAGCATCATGTGATGTCGCGGTGCGTTGACCAACTGATGCTCATTATAGCTCTTAAGTGGTCGTTGATGGTTGACAACCAGTTAATTCATGACTTGAAGATGTTGAAGATAAGGCAGTCAAGATTTAAAACGCATCTTCAATGGCCTCCTAACCTAATCCCTGTGTAGTGCACAACTATAGCCCAGATAGGATGCCAATTGGGGTGTAAACAAATTCCGGGTTAATTCTGTGTAAAAATTTACTTTATGTCAGTTTAAGTTATTTAGCTGAAGCTGCTATCCAGAGCGACTTATAATAGGGAGCGTAAGGATTGTCTTACTTTTCGTACTTTCCCTACATAGGAAACAGGCTGTTTGAGAATAGGAGATTGTCAAAGACACCAGCTGTAGCATAGAAAAATACATTAAATATGTTACCATGCTCATTCTTCAAAGAATGGTAAATAAACGCAATAACCTACCATGCACACTTTCCAGTATAAACCAGGTAGTTTAAATCCTGAATACTGATTGCCGTGGTATATGAGACTGCATACCACAGGTGAAACAATTTCATCATTTTTTACTTCTCGATTTGCATGTGTAGCTGGTTTAAAAGAGCAACCAGACATCTTCTGGGTTTGTGGTAAATTGCCAATATTCTTCAGTTATCCACTCCAGGCACTCTGTGATGTGTTGTGCCTAAGAACAATTTTAAACCATATACCACATGTCCTTGTGCTTAATTGCTTAAATATGCTACCATACCATGCTCATTTAGTTAAAACAATATGCTACCATGCTCATTCTTCAGCATGTGGCTATTAACAGCAATATACCACCATGCTGATTCTTCAGCATGTGGCTATTAACAACAATACGCTACCATGCTCATTCTTCAGAGTGTGGTCAAATGGCGGTCTTATACTGCTGGCCAAGCCCACACCCAACGTCCAATCAAAGTTGTCGGCCAGGGAGCTCTTCCAACCGCAGCGGCCATTCTCGAAGGTGCAGGAAGTCCCACAATCCTTTTCATCGCTGCCGTCGCCACAGTTATCTATGAAGTCACAGCTCTTGTCTTGATGGAAACACTGGCCGTTCTCACACTGCAGGTGGCCCAGTGGACAGGAGCCTAGGGACAACACACACACTCAGTATATTGAACAACAAAAGCCGGAGAAAGAATGACAGATAACAAGCAGACAGCCAGACAGACAGTTATACAGACGGACAGAAATCAGTACAGGTCAGAGGTCAATTGGATGAGGTTAGTAACATACAGGGCCAGAATGGAAAGATATAGTGGATAATCAGTTATGTCGGGGAAAATAAAACAAGCTCTATAAGTCGTATCATCTCCCTTTAATGCTTAAACAACAGCTCTGTGAATTTCCTGTGGATTTGGGCGGGCCTAAGCTCGAATAATTATCAGCCACGCAGTCATGAAAGTGCGTACTTGCAAGCACACAACAAACACAAACAAAGAGAACTTTATATAAACACACACGCACACGGTCAGATGACAGTGAAGAGGAGGGAGCTTAAGAACAACACTGATCTCTTTTATGATCCGAACGTTATAACCTTCATAATGCACATATAATCACATCTAGTGGAGTTCACAAAGCTATCAAATGTCAATGCACACAAGTTAGGCAAGCCATTCCTAGAAACATAATCAGGGGCCGTATGCATCAAGTTTCTAAATGAGCGAGTGCTAATTTCGGAAAAGCAAAAGTAATCCTGAATCAGCGCCCCTTAGACAATTCATTTGTATGACCCTGAGACTGAAAAACATCAAATGTCCAAGAAGGAACCTTGAATCTATAAAAAACAAATTATGAAAGCATGAATCCCAATTTGAATGATCCGTTAGCCTTTCCTCTAGTCAGTGGCTTCAGAGAATAAAGGAGAAGAGCTATTAGGGTTTGTATTGGGGGGAGGAGGAATAGAGGGCCGAGGAGATGGTGGCAGTGGTTGAGGGGCCGTGAGGCTGGAATTTGGGCTTTATGGGAGCTAGGCATTCCAGCAGGGTCAGATTTGGAATTTGAGAGTATTTGAATATTAGAGGACATGAGGTGTGATGAAGAGGGGTGGTCCCCATAATTAAAGCAAAGAAGTAAAGTTAAATCCTCCCGACATCCTTTGTTTCCCTTTCTTCAGGTGTAGAGGACCAGAAGGAATCTGCTACCACCATAGTGATATGGTCATGGGCACAAGGGATGAAACGCATGTCAAGTCCAGAGTTAGATTTCTCATCTAATAGCAAAGATAGTTAGCTAATTAGTTGACTGGTTAAGCTATCTAGCTGACATCATCAGCGGAGTGCTAATAAAAAAGTAAAAGAAAGTTATGTTTATTTTCATTAGTGTAGGAGAATGGAATATACATCTTGGAATGTTGGTCGCCATCTGGATGTTGCCATCTGGATTGTAAAAAGCCAATTAGCTAACCTTACTTCCATTGGCATGCACCAGGAAATGCCAGCGTGAATGACCAGAGCAAGGGTGTTGTATCCTACAGTACATTCCTTCTTTTATTATACAGCAGAGGAAGAAAAACTGCAGAGAGTAAAATGCTTCACTGGCCAGTCAAAGATTTTTGTGGGGCATCATGGCTAACTTTTTCCCTCTCAGCTGTACATAATTTATGTACAGTAGCAGTATAGAAAAATAATATATTATTAATATATTATTGAGGGTTGATGGTGGTCTGGTGAAATGGGGGCCAGCACAGGTTTCCTTGTACACAAAAGGTTGTAAAATTATTAGGGAATTAAAGATCTAGGTTTTGCAATTAATACCAATATTGTTTAAACATTCCCTTCTGAGCTAAATGTATAATATTGTGTTTATATGTGCATAATCTGTAAGCAGAATAACTACAATTTCTCAGTAAGCCATGAAATTACATATTAGAAAGTGAGTGGTTTTGATGACATGGTGCACAAATTGGCACATACATGACATAGTATACAATTTTCACGTCCCATTTTGACTTGACAGTGACACTTATAACCAGTGACCAAAAAGTGTGTAATGCATCTTTATGTCAAGGTCAGAAAACATATATAGACACAGCTCCATACCTCTATTGATGACTAATATCTGGCTGGCACATGCGTATTCTCATTCCTCAACGTCGGAATACGCTTAGAGTAGAAAAAAGTCAATAAAAACGGAATAATGTTCCATTTTCACAAGGATGAATGGCCTTTAATATGGTGATCATTATGGGATATGAGAGCTCAGAAGTCTCTACTTCAAGGTCAATCTAAGGTTGACTAGTGCCTTCTCCAATCACTGAGGCTGTCCCAGTGAGATAGACACAGGCCTTTAGTGGCCAAAAGGCAATTTTAGCATGGGCATCACTATTAAGGGCTTACACCATTTTTACATAGTCAACCAAACTGGGTGGTACTTCCCACTTATTTGGTGGATCCCCCTGATGAGCCAATTGGAGAGTGTAATTGTAAATACAAAATTGGATCTTTTCAATTGGAAATTGGCTCAATGGTGCAACTCGTATTCTGATAGACACCATAAGTAAGCATTGACATGCAGCAGTCCGCTTTGCCCAGAACGCTAGCCATATATTTTGCATATATATATGTCCTATATATTATATTTATACAGTTAGGTCTGGAAGTAATTGGACACTGACACAAGTTTTGTTATTTTGGCTGTTAACCAAAAATATATTCAAGTTACAGTTAAATAATGAATATGGGTTTAGAGCGCAGTCTCTCAGTTTCAATTGGAGGGTATTCACATTCAAAATGGAGGAAGGATTTAGGAATTACAGCTCTTTAATATGTAGCCCCCTCTTTTTCAAGGGACCAAAAGTAATTGGGCAATTGATTCAAAAGCTGTTTAATGGACACGTGTGGGCTATTCCTTTGTTATTTTTTCATCAATTAAGCAGGTAAAAGGTCTGGAGTTGATTCCAGGTGTGGCATTCGCATGTGGAAGCTGTTGCTGTGAACCCACAACATGCAGTCAAAGGAGCTCTCAATGCAAGTGAAACAGGTCTTTAGGCTGCAAAAAAAAAATCCATCAGAGAGATAGCAGGAACATTAGGAGTGGCCAAATCAACAGTTTGGTACATTCTGAGAAAAAAAATGCACAGGTCAGCTCTGCAACACAAAAAGGCCTGGAGGTCCGTGGAAGACATCAGTGGTGAATAATCGTAGGATCCTTTCCATGGTAAAGAAAAACCCCTTCACAACATTCAGCCAAGTGAAGAACACTCTCCAGGAGTTAGGCATATCATTATCCAAGTCTACCATAAAGAGAAGACTTTGCGAGGGCAAGTACAGAGGGTTCACCACAAGGTGCAACCTATTCTTAAGACTCAAAAATAGAAAGGCCAGATTAGACTTTGCCAAAAACCATCTAAAAAAGCCAGCCCAGTTCTGGAACAGCATTCTTTGGACAGATGAAACTAAGATCAACCTGTACCAGAATGACGGGAAGAAAAAAGTATGGAGAAGGCATGGAATGGCTCATGATCCGAAGCATACCACATCATCTGTAAAACACGGTGGAGGCAGTGTGATGGCATGGACATGCATGGCTTCCAATGGCACTGGGTCACTAATGTTTATAGATGATGTGAATAGAAGCAGCCGGATGAATTCTGAAGTGTATAGGGATATATTGTCTGCTCAGATTGAGCCAAATTCAGTGAAGTTGATTGGACGGCGCTTCACTTTACAGATGGACAATGACCTAAAACAACCTTTTCAGGAGGATAATGCACCCTGCCACAAAGCAAAAATGGTTCAGGAATGGTTTCAGGAACACAACAATGAGTTCAAGGTGTTGACTTGGCCTCCAAATTTCCGATCCATGGAGGCCGATCCATGGAGGCCCCACCTCGCAACTTACAGGACTTAAAGGATCTGCTGCTAATGTCTTGGTGCCAGATACCACAGCACACCTTCCAGAGGTCTAGTGGAGTCCATGCCTCGACGGGTCAGGGCTGTTTTGGCGGCAAAAAAGGGACGAACACAATATTAGGCAGGTGGTCATAATGTTATGGCTGATCGGTGTATGTGTCCTATCTTGTAGTACACTACTAAACACTACTACCGTCCCAAGTCCTAACACCATAGCATAAACACAAGTCCAGTTAGCATTAGCGCCGCTAGACAGGCAGACCATGATTAACAAAATTGGGATACTCGGGTATGATTGTGCTTGTACTTATATACAGTATGATGCAAATATAAACAACATACTTTTATGCATCCAACCCAACTTGAGTGGTTTAAAAGGAAATGTTTAACAAAATCTTTAACTCTCAATAATCCTATGTTTCCCGTTTGACTAATTGTTTTTAGCAGTAGATTTTCAGTTATCCTTCTAATGTTGGTGTTAAGTAGATAAAGTAACTAGCTATCCATGAACCTTGAAATAATCATGCGTTCAAAAGGCAAACCAGGTGACTCCAATTTCAGTTAGCCATTCCTTTTCCACACTAGTTGTGTCTACTTATGGTGCAAAAGCTATTTTCGTGGCTTAGAGACAGATTTAAACCAATCAAATTGCAGATACTGTATCTCACAAGCAGTTTTATAATGGAATTATATGAAGAATAGGATGCTTTCTTGGTCTCTCTGTGGGCTTTCTTTACAGTGTATGGATGGGTGTGTGCATGTGTTATTTACAACATGACTCACGGCAGTCGCAAAGCAGCACACCTAGTATATTTGGCACATCAAGCACTCTCCATAATGCAAAGCATTCACATGAAATAAGTGTGGAGGGACACATAGGTGCATGCACATGCGCACGCACGAACACATGTAGACAGAGAAACACACACAAGCACACATTCAACAGACTGACTCACTCCAGGGCAGGCTTTATATTCGCAGTGCAGAGCAGTTATGGTAATGGAGCATAAAGAAAAAGTAATTATGGGGTCATGTTCCTTCAGGGCATTGTATTCATGCTTTTTAAATCCACAATATCATAATAGAATAACTGTCTATGATTACTTGATGGCTACTTCGGACTAAAAAAAACTCCTGACCACACACGTAAAGAGCATGGCGGAGAGACTGACAGACAGGCAAGCAGGCTCAAAACACAGACCCACAAATACTCGCATCTTTTAACTTGATCATTATGTTCATAGAGACTATTACATCCTGCTCATGTAAATGAAACCAATCTTAATTTGTGCTATCGAAATGCATACACTCTAAAAACAGTAGGTATAACAAAGGGTTCTCCAAAGAGTCTCAAAATTCATTAAAGACCCACAGGGTTTGTGGCACTGAAAAACACTGCTGTTGAAGTTGGGTTCCCTTCATAGTATGTGGGAGTTCTTACAGGAACTTTATGGTCAAACTAAAACATTTGAATTTGCCGACAGCAGGTGTAGGTCCTACATTAAGTCGACTGTCTAGTAGTATACACAATGCAATATCATCTTATTCGGTTATAAATAACGCCATGTGTGTTTTGTGGTAGAAAATTTTTATTGTTACTGTGTTTGGCTAATGCTTATGAATACGCCTTCATATGACATTAATGTATTGCACTGCATAGAATGGACTGTTTGTATTGTTTTATCAGAGTGAACATTTCAGGAAAAGAAAGAAGTAACAAAAACATCTGTAATTGGCTAAACATTTAAGCTGGGAATGACTCATGCCGACAACTTCTGAAAGGAAAAATCATGGAGAACACATAGGTCTTTGCAGTTTTAGGCTGTGAAACCATTTGTTTGGAGTAGTTGGTGGCAGTTCTCAGAACACATCTTGTCCCAAAACCAGGTAGTCAGTGCAGATCACATGATCACATGATGTTCTTTGCGTTGCCACACAACACCCACAAGTTCCTGTATTTATGTGAAGGTAAGCCAAGCACTGTTGCTATAAAAACTGTTAAGCCATTTACCAATTTTACTGTAATTTCTAATATTTTTTTTTATTTTGGAGGAAAATACAAACATACTGTAGGTTCTTTAAGTCTATATAAAAAGCTCCATGCTATCTTCACCTAAAAATGAGGGGAAGTTAAGGGAAACACAAGGGCTAAGACATTAGAAAGACTTATTACGAAAAAAATTAAAGATCTCATGAATTTTACAGCATGTTTTCTCAATTGTATGATATTCATTTATCTTGCAAATATATGTTTTCTACATACAGAATGTGTTCATATAACTGTATTATTTTACTTTCCTCTGTTTTTCTTGATACAGAAAAAGAAACAATCTCTGTGGAAAACAATTAACCAACCAGAACTGTTGGATTCTTGCTTTGAGTTCTGAACTTGACAGTTTTCATTTCACTGACTCAATCAATTAACGCTAAAACGTTGATTGCAAAGATTAGCGCATTGTATCTATGCCTATTAAAAAATGAATAACAGTATAATTAACCAGCTGATCCTAAGAATATCTTGTGAGGCCTGAGTAGATAACAGACCTGGCGGTGCACAGTTAGTCTCATACATTTTAAATAACATGATTACTCATTATACAGTGAACTCTGTATTAGCCTCTGCATTATGCAGTGCACTGAAGTATTAGTACAGTGGCAATTTTTAGCATGTATTCCAGCACCTTGAATTGAAAATGATACATTAACAATGGTTTATTTTTGGCCTTCTGTTTTTACTTCAGCATGTGAAAATCATGGGTGAATTCTGGCAATTCTGGCAAATGCCAGAAGAGCTGGAACATGTTTGATTGGCCTATTAAAAAAAGTATTTATGATTTTTAAATAATTTAATTGTTTTGACAGGCCAAACAAGTATCAGCTGTTATAATTATCTATATCAAGGGTTAACCCAACCAAGAAGTCCCGGCCCGTTTATCTGATTGGCTGAGTTTAGGTTTCATCTTAAAGACTTAAAGGGATATTTCGTCCAAAAATAATATCATTCTAAAAGAGATATTCCTGAAGGCACATTATTAGCATTGTCCAAATTCATGAATGGAAGCGGTTCGTACCACTATAACAAAGCTGCATTGCAAGCTGAAAACTACTCCAAAACACTTTAAACTACATTCAATAATGTGTCACAAGAGAATCGTTTTTTTTAAACTGACAAAACAGAATTTGGTGAATTCAAACTGGATCTAGCGAACTATTTCCTATAGCCACCATACACAGCTTCTGTTCTTCAGCAGTGATGTCATCAAGGTGAGCATGAACTTTGACGTTAACAAGCTATGTGAAGATAAGTGGCTTCATCTAGCTTGCCCATTTTTGTCGGTGGATTTCAGAATAATATTTGTAATTGTGGAAAATGCAGTGGTCATCAATCAATCAATCAATCAAATTTATTTATAAAGCCCTTTTTACATCAGCAGTTGTCACAAAGTGCTTTTACAAAACACCCGGCCTTAAAACCCCAAGGAGCAAACAACAGTAGTGTTGAATTTCAGTGGCTAGGAAAAACTCCCTAAGAAGGCCGAAATTTAGGAAGAAACCTAGAGAGGACCCAGGCTCAGA
>JACXGI010007076.1:0-38912 GCA_016801175.1 Esox masquinongy
TATATATATATATATATATATATATATATATATATATATATATATATATATATATTATTACTTGTATGTATTTTATAAATATATTAAACCAATATATGTAAACATACTTCCATTTTATTAAAAAAATATTCCAATATATTATTTTCGCGTATGGTACATAAATATTTATTTTCTGTTCTCTATTTTATCCATTCAGTAAAACATTTAAGTTGTGATTTTATATGCAAATGCATTATCTATAACACTGTACTCAATAATAACTAATCATTATTGGTCATGGTTGAACAAATGAAAGGCGTCTTTTTGTGGTTAACTTGTATGACTTCTGGTTAAGGTGCAGCTTGTGGCGTCGTTACCAGCAGCACTGTTCCGGCAGACATCAAGGATAGGGATCATCATGAGTGTTTGGTGCGCCGATTGGCTGACACAAAAGTGCATGTTTTATTTTTAAATGTCACTGTTTGAGCAATGCGTCGCACAGCCACGAGGATGAAAGGAATGACCGATTTGTCCTTTCGTGGAGATATGGAAGTTAATTCAGTTGACAAGGAATTTGCTGTGTAATGCTGATGTCCTGGCAGATGTGAGGTGAGAGGCGTGCACGTCCGCAGGGGTAAGGGACCACCTGCATTGGCTCATGCACACGCATCATGCCCGCTAATGTTGCGCGATTGTGGATGGATTGCGAAATCATCCTTTACTGCGGCACATGCTATCCAAATATGGACGCCATAATGGCAAAGCCTACCATTCAAAGGCCTTTACCAGCTGACAAAAAAAAAACCCTCAGTCGCTGTGTTACCTATGCAACAGTAAGAAAGCCCTGTAGAACGGCTACTAGGCTAAGCTTAGCCCTTTGTCCCACTGCATAATTGCTGTTTTCAGCAACCTGAGTCCATCACAGTGGATCAAGAGCCCTCCATTGAAAGTCAAAATCATTCCATTAATAAGTCACCTCAGCGGTATTTAGAGGGAGTCTGGGATTTAAAACTTCCTCTTTGCTCAGTGGAATTCCAGGAGACTTCTGGAGCTCCCTTTGTATGACTTATGTGCCGCCGGAGGATTAGAAGCAGTCAAAAGCCATTTAAATTACAATTTTGAACTTCCAAGCAGACGCTGGAAGGAAAATGGACGTGCACAGCAGCAAAAGAGCTAACAAGTACTTGGCTCCCTGGAAGGATAAAGCAGCCATATTCCAAAACAGGCCCATGAATAAATGTGCAAAACCCACTATTAGAGGGATGTGTCTGAACACGAACTGAAGGAATGTTTTGGATTCAAAAGGGTTGTGTTTGTATTTGTGTGTGGGTATTCATTTGTGTGTGTGTGTGTGTGTGTGTGCGCACAGTTTGGCTCACATGGGATCCCTATAATGTGTCGATAACAGGGACCCCAGGTCAACATTATAGAGGAAAAAAGGCGTCAAAAAATTATTTGCAATGTCCACATCTCGATTGATGAGGTTAAAAAGTAAAGTATGACGAACACGTCAATTAAGACAGTGTGGAAAGCAACTTCCACTTAACAGGTGGGCTAGTGAAAATATTCCCGTATTGAAATTATACTAGTTACCTGCACATCTGAAAACTCTGTTGGCCGGCCCCATCACACAGGTTTGTGTGTTTTCGTTAATATATGCATATCCGTTTTTACCATGAGAGCGTGTTTGTGTGCGTTTCACAAGACTTTGTTTGTGTGTGAGAAGGTACGTGTGGCCAAAAAATAGCGATGCAGTTTACATCTGAACTGCTCAGTATGGACATAAATCCCATGATGCCCCCTGTGGAATGGATGGAAAACCCAGACTTAAAGGCAGCGCGGGGAATGCAAACATTAATCGTCCAATCTAAACGGGGCTGTGTCCTGTTGGGTGCTAAGCCAAGCAGGAAGTGTGGGGCTCCTTTAAAATACTTCCCAGGCTCCCTCTGGGTGAAAACGGGCAATAAATAGCAGGGTATCTCTTGGCTGCATTCCAGCTACCGGGCCTGGCAAGGAAGTGACTCATTTCGTTGGAGAAAGAAAGGGATAAGAGGATTTTTTTTGTGTCTGTTATTATCAGTCAGCCAAGGAAAACCACACTGGCAGGCCAAGAGGAAGGGATTGGAGAGAAGGGGGGGGGTGACAGACTGCAACTATGACAATTGGAGAAGCAGAGGGATCTTATTATTTATGTGGCTGCTGGTTTTGTCTTAAATAGCCACTCGCCATTGTTGTTATAGGCACTTGTAAAGGACGGTATGAAACCTTTTTGCCTTCCCTTTCCGTAAACCACCAGGAACATACAGGTTTAGGGTGACACAGGTTTGGGGGGGCACAGGTTTAGGGTGACTGGTTTAGGGTGACATTGGTTTGGGGGGGCACAAGTCTAGGGTGACAGGTTTAGGGTGACACAGGTTAGGGCGGCACGGGTTTAGGGTGACACAGGTTTGGGGGGGCGCAGGTTTAGAGGAACACACAGGTTTATGGAGTCACACAGGTTTAGGGGACACACTGGTTTAGGGAGAAACATAGGTTTATACCTCAGTTGTGGTCCAATAGGTATGTGAGGTTGCCCACCACCATTGTATTCAGTTCAGACTTGGCTGTATCAATACATTCGAGAACACAGAGATCCAGATGTTACCCTACGCCTGAGTCCAAGGGCCTGATAGGCCCTATGAAGGGCTCACCCAAGCGGGTCATCAAAGTGGACAAGACGCTGCTAGAAATGTTTTTCTGAGATACCGAAGGGCATTTTCAAAACACCAACAACAAAACAACAACAACAGTAGAATGAGTTGACACAACTGGTAAATATTGGCTACAGGTACAGTTTGTCATTCATTTGGGATGTTAGCTTAGCTTCATTGTATTGTTATCATTACATAATGCCTTGAAGGGATCTGGCTAGATTAGTCTTCAGCCTAAACTTACACAGCTGATTCATTTAGTCAACATATCATCACGCATTTGACTAATTGAATCAGGTGTACCGGTTCAGGGTTAAAAACAAAGTGAAACACCAAGCGAGACACAAAGTGAGGTTTGGGAAACAGTGTTCTAAGGTATTGTCTCACTTGTTAAGCTAAAGCCGGTGCTGATTTAGTACCCTGACTGCCGCAACCCGTGTGACTCACAGCGTAGATTGAGCTGTGACTCACTGGTCTGGACAGGAGCCTATTGAAACCGCATTATTTGGGGAGATGAAAACAGTAAAATTCATACTTTTGAATGGGCTAAATCCCTAGTGCCCTCAAACTAAACTCTGGAACACAAGGCCAGTTCCACCCTGTTTTCCCCCATTTCAAACCCCTAATCAGGGACTTATTTTGAAGTGAGTACCGTCGCTAGGGGCAGAAGTACATGCACATAGCTTTAAAAGAAGGAAAGTTTTGCGCAGGGTTGTGGTCAGGGATGGCGCATGGGCGTGAACACCACCGCCTCTGACTGCAATGCTTGTGAGTTCGAATCATGAAAAACTGCCAATATATTTTTCTGAATTTTTCTAAACCAACTCGGGCTGCAATGCTTTCAAGTTCAAATGATGAAAGACGTATACAAATATTAATGGTGGTTTACAACCCTTCCTATTGCAGCATTTTATTTTCATCTGAAAAGTCCCATACCCTTTACAATGCATAATTACATTTACCTTTTTACAGTTTTGGTTATTTTATGCCAGAGCGATTTACAGTTAGTACATTTGGCCAGCTGTGACCATCCCATATTACAGTCATAGTAAGTACATAAATGGATTAGAATGAGTGGTTTGAGTTGGTTGAGGTTTTATTTAAGAAGCACCTCTCAACAAGGCAGGTTGAAGAAGTTTACGGGAGATAGGCAGGGACTCTGCTGTGCCAGCACCAGGGTATTTACCAGTTGGCTTCAAGTGAATACAGTTAGGTCCGGAAATATTTGGACACTCGCCCAATTTTCATAATTTTGGCTCTGTACAACACCACAATGGATTTGAAAAGAAACAACCGAGATGCAATTAAAGTGCGAACTTTCAGCTTTTATTCAAGGGATTCAATAAAAATATCGTATGAAACGTTTAGGAATTGAAACGATTTTCATACACAGTCCCCTGATTTCAGGGGCTGAAATGTAATTGGACAAATTCATACAATCATGAATAAAATGTTCATTTTTAATACTTTATCGAGAATACTTTGCAGGCAATGACTGCTTGAAGTCTGGAATGCATGGACATCACCAAACGCTGGGTTTCCTCCTTTGTGATGCTTTGCCAGGCCTTTACTGCAGCTGTCTTCGGTTGTTGTTTGTTCGTGGATCTTTCTGCCTTAAGTTTTGTCTTCAGCAAGTGATATCCATGCTTGATCGAGTTGAGGTCAGGTGATTGACTCGGCCATTGCAGAATATTCCACTTCTTTGCCTTAAAAAACTCCTGGGTTGCTTTTGCAGTATGTTTTGGGTCATTGTCCATCTGTAAAGTGAAGCGCCGTCCAATCAACTTTGCTGAATTTAGCTGAATCTGAGTAGACAATATATCCCTACACACTTCAGAATTCATCTGGCTGCTTTTGTCTTCTGTCACATCATCAATAAACACTAGTGACCCAGTGCCGTTGGAAGCCATGCATGCCCATGCCATCACACTGCCACCACCATGTTTTACAGATGATGTGGTATGCTTCGGATCATGTGCCGTTCCAAGCATTCTCCATACCTTTTTCTTCCCATCATTCTGGTACAGGTTGATCTTAGTTTAATCTGTCCAAAGAATGCTGTTCCAGAACTGGGCTAGATGTTTTTTGGCAAAATCTAATCTGGCCTTTCTCTTCTCGAGGCTTATGAATGGTTTGCACCTTGTGGTGAACCCTATGCATTTAAAGTCATGAAGTTTTCTCTTTATGGTAGACTTGGATAATGATATGCCTACCTCCTGGAGAGTTGACTGGATGTTGTGAAGGGGTTTTTCTTTACCATGTAAAGGATCCTACTGTCATCCACCACTGTTTGTCTTCCGTGGACATCCAGGCCTTTTTGTGTTGCAGAGCTCACCAGTGCATTCTTTTTTTCTCAGAATGTACCAAATTGTTGATTTGGCCACTTCCTGCTATCTCTCTGATGGAATTTTATTTTTTTGCAGCGTAAAGATGGCCTGTTTCACTTGCATTGAGAGCCCCTTTGACCGCATGTAGTGGGTTCACAACAACAGCTTCCAAATGCGAATGCCACACCTGGAATGGAACTCGCCTTTTATCTGCTTAATTGATGAAGAAATTACGAAGAAATAGCCCACATCTGTCCATGAAACAGCTTTTGAGTCAATTGTCCAATTTTTGGTCCCTTGAAAAAGAGGGGGCTACATATTAAAGAGCTGTAATTTCTAAACCCTTCCTTCAATTTGGTTGTGAATACCCTCAAATCAAATTAAAGCTGAGAGACTGCACTTTAAGTCCATATTCATTATTCAACTGTAACTTGAATATATTTTGGTGAACAGCCAAAATAACAAAACTTGTATCAGTGTCCAATTATTTCCGGACCTAACAGTAGCTGCCAAGTCCTCTTTCAGGGTTATGGTAACATAGTCCTTCACTGCAGAACTGTTTGCCTCTATTCCTTGGGATGAAGCACCTCTGGGAGAAGACGAGGTGGGTGTGTGATGTCACAGACCTTTGTTCCGTGTTTGTGGAAAATCCAACACTGTCAACATCAGAGAGGAAAGCTAATATTTACCACATACAGACAGGCTTTAATATTAGCCTCAGGTGCCTTGTGCAGGAGAGCAGAACCCTTGCTTTGCGCCTACTCAGTGTCTGCATTAGGGTGATTATTATCTGTTCATTAAAACAAAAAAGCACTCGGACGTTTCGTATTCTTAAAAAAATGCGATCTGTAGAGGGTGAACGGATGGGTGACATCCTTTTTATTTGAAAGCATAATCAACAGGTAATTACTCAAAGTCAGTGTATTTGTTACATTTTCCTGCATCTACAGTTAATACTAGTCAAACGTCGGTCAGACGTGATGCTTTACTGCTTGTTTGGGAATATGAGTGTTATTTTAGATTTACAAGATTTAATAAAACACATCTTACATTCACTCATGAATACTGAAATATATAAATATGCTTATTGAAAACATAACCTTTTCAGTTTGGCAAATGATTCAATATATATCAAGTTTCCAGAATGGGATCTCTGCTACTTTTGGAGTTACAGCCTATTTTATACTAAGAAATTGGCTTAGTAGGCAATGTAGCCTTACCAATCACACCTCATTTCATATGTATAATTGCATATTCAGCAAATTATCAGCAGAGGGCAAACATTTTTAATCAATTTTAACATTTAGGCTCGGTAAAGCTAACAAATCATAATTTTAATAGTAGCAGAGATCCAACTGAAAAGTTGATATGTCCATGTGGGATATTATGTTCAAAAATCTATTTTAAAAAAGTGCTATTCTATGTAACGCATGTATCATAGAGCAAGCAGCGAAATTTGTTGTAGATCATCCAAGACCTGTAAACCATGGGTATACATAAAACTGTTCTATACCTATGCCATAGTACAAACAGTGTCAGAGGAAAGCCCTGAAATAGACAATGCCACCCAAGCAGTTTCTCTATACTACCACAGGACTGTAACCATCAGATCCTTGCATAGCTTCTACCCCCAGGCCATAAGACAGTTTATGAAGGCTGCCAAATGAAAGAATGCAAATGAGTATCAAGTATCTTTTAGTCTTCAGGACTGAATACATGTACAAACCCACTAGATTCGGCCAAACCCCCTCACACACATGTCTAAGAGCACATATGTATACTGATGCACACAAAATAACCCTAACCTTTACCACAATAACCTAACATTTACCTTTTTGCCCTAAATCAAATGCTACAGGCAAAACAATAGCCTTTTCCAAAAAATGTCCACAGTGCAGTTGAAAAGTCACAATCAACAGCTTATGATTTTGGGTCATTTTTGTCCCCTTATATACTGTCAAGTCAGAAACACACACAGACACACGCTTCACACTGATCACTTACCTTCTATTTATCATTACCTATCTGCTGCTGCTACCACAATCCATATGTATACAAACCTAACTGGTATGAACTTTTGCACCTATCAATAATTACTGGCACTCCCTCTGAAAAGCCAAGTTATTATTTTTCTTATCAATGTGTTTTATTATTCCTCAAGTTTATTCCTTCTATTTTTTTCCCCTCTTTTAATTATTTCACTTAAACGATAATTGTCAGGGAAAAGGGCTCGTAACAAGCTATTTCACTGTTAATCAACACCTTTTTTTTTTTTTAAATTGCATTTGAGTGCCCTGCATTTACACAGAACATTGTCCTTTGTTATTGAGGGCTATTTTATGGGTGCTTGTATCCTTCGGTTTCGTATAAAAATGTAATGTAATATAACGTTGGAGCTCCAGTCCAACCACACTAGTCGCCATTCAACCCCATTGTAAAATGTTGGGTCTGAGTTGACTACTTCCTGTGGAACTTCTGAAGGATATTTGTCTCATTTTGGCTTGTGGTGAAATCCCAACAGGAAATTATCCTAAGGCATTTCCATTTGTTTGATTTTGACCAGTTATGTGTATCTAAGACCCCGTTTATACCTAGGTCTAAGAAAAGTCTTTTGTACCGATATTTTCCAGATCTTCTCCCAATTTTAGCAATTACACTGATAAGATCTGATCAAAATCAGATTGCAGTCCATCTTTTAATCATCCCTACCTGTCTAAAAATGTGGGCACAATCAGAATGAAGACAAGATAAGGGCCAAGAACACATGTTAGCACTCAGTATAAACGGGGCTTAATGAAACTATATGCCGGCCATGTTCCTGTCTTAGAACACGCTCCAGACCAGTTCTTGTCCAAACGTCTTGGCTAATACACTACATCCAACTCTCGATGGATTCCAAATGATTTGAGCCGAGGGGCTGGCCAGAGTCCACATCGATATCGTATTTGCCCGGATGGCCAGGTGTCTGGAAACCTTCGACGGAATATCCTGCATCATCTGGAGGCCACTGCTAAGGGGCAGGCATGTCTCATGCAGATATTAATTTCTCCCCTCACTGTGCACTCGTCTCCCCCGTTTCCATCCTGTTTTCAGCATTCCTCTGGGCCAAACAGACGGCAGTCCGAACCCGCTTGTACACCTGCCACTGTGAAACAGCTGTGGCCAGGACAACATCATTAGGGCAGCTGAAAGAAGAAGGAAAGGCCTGCACAGCCCCATTCTCTACTGTTTACTGTTTCTCCAAGAGGTCAACTCCAGGGCACCGGTACAATGGAAACATGTCTCCGATAGAGTGGTGCATCAAAAGTCCTATGAGATCGGATATGTAATACGACCGACCGAGGGAGAGTGGGGTGTTGATGGGAACCGCTATACATCAAGAGGAATGTGTCATTCCAGAAGGGTCTGTCTCCCTCTGCTCTGTCACATGATTGTGGTTACTTTATTCAGAAACATTATCTGTTTTTGATATGGATAAGGTATGGATAATGACATGGATAATGTATGGATAATGATATGGATGCATGGATTTTCAACAATGACAATAGTGTGATGGTGCAATTAGAGTGACATTTGCTAACTGTTTTGATATACTACTGACAAGTTTGCCACCTTATTTATCTTCATTTAGCCTAGAGGCATCATAGGTAGTGACATGTCTGACTGAAATATACCGTAAAACACACCCGAATAAAGCTAGTAGTTTAGAAATGGAACCACATTCATAATTTTACCGTGACTTCATTTACAGAGAACTTATTTTGCTTCTCTTGACTCTCATACCAAAAGCAGTTATGAAGATATTGTAGTAAGAATAATTATTTATATTTAAAGATTAGATTCGATAGGCAAACTATATGGAAAGCTTGTGCTTCCACACAGGTTTGTGGTTTCCCATCCCATTATGCACAGGGCTGTGTATAAAATGCTTTGCCACTTTAGGCCCCTGCCTCCTGTGCACACATACTGCAGCAATATGGGTTCAAACCTGCATGTATGAATGTCTGAAAATATATTTAAAAAATAATGTGTACAGTGACAGTCTATTACAATAGTCTATGTATAAAGCTATAATGGAAAGAACCATCTTCAATTATTGTTTTGTTTTTAAAATGGATGTTTTGATCTAGTCTTCCGAAAATGTCTGTCCGTTAAAATTCATAATTGCTTACCTCTCCAACATCCAACCAATTTTTTACTCCTATTGATTAGGTAATTTTTGTAGTGATTCTGCATGCTAACGTAATGTCAATAACACTGAAATCACTCGTATCCAATCAAACCCCTTCATCCAATCTAGAGGGCAACAGAAAGGAAGTGTCTGAATGAATATGTCCTGACACCTGCCATCGCTGGCCTCCCATATCAGCTCTCCTGAAATATAAGAGGGATTTGACCCTGGGCAACCAAGGGCTAGCGCAGGGATGAGACAACCCAGACGGGAGCCTCCAGCCCGGGGAAAATCAATCCATCACCACGCACACAGGAAGGAAGCCAGGGAGGGAGATAGTATACTGTTGTTAATGACATGTCTCTATGAGCCTCAGCGAGAGGGGAAGTAACAGGATATTTAAACAGAGATAAGAGTGTGTGCCAAGGGGGCTGGGACACAACGCACAGCAACTGGGTCTGTCGGATATGGAATGGCAAACACGGTCTCAGCATTATTTTAATACCCCCGGTTTCTCATCTACCTGGGAGCTTGCGTCACTCATTTACTTTAATTAGGGACTGTGAATCAGGCTGTGCAGGTTTTCAGTGGCGTTCCTTAAGACATTCAACAGAAAAAAAATAGCAGATAATGAGCACACACCAGTCTGGGTATTATTTATTCTCTAAAGATATATCGTCTTCAGTTGTGTCCGCCACTGTTTAGATGAAGACCTGATCCAGGTGTTTTCTGTCAATACAGTAACAATAAACCAAAATGTAATCCTACTATTTTCAAAATCCCTCACCCTCAGCCCAATGCAGCATCAGATCACCAGATCCTGGAAGGTACAACGCATGGACCAAATGGCACCATACAACTGATCTAGTAGTTGTATTGGTTGAGGTTGAATGGCTGCAGGTTCATAAGCACCACATCCTTCCTACCTGGAGCTTTGGCCCAATCTGCAAAATCCCCTTCTTTGGGGGTGGGGCTTATTTTGAGGCATTCCTGCTTTATTTAGACAGATTTGACATTAGTGGGGAGTCCAAGCCCATGAGAAGGGAAAAAGTTGAAAGGTGTTGAGACGGGGATTGAACCCCAGTATCCGTGGTGGTGTGCATGTGCTTATACCACTGGACAACAGGGCCTGCTTGGAAAACAACCTTTTGTAACATCACAGGAGGCTGGTGGTGACTCAGCTAATCACATGTCCCCACCACCTTCTGAGGACACAGAGGTCATAGGGGAGGCTGGGTTACCACTGAGACTGAAGCATTAGAAGCTCTCCAGTGTTTAGGCTGAAAAAAGCAGATCAGGTTTCCTTTCTCAAGGATCCTGCCCAAAGAAAGGAGTTAGAAACTGGATCTTCAACAGTGTTGCAGACATGGTTCAAAACACGCAACTTATTACATAAAACTTTAAAAAAAAAGCACCCTCTTGCTTCTCAGCTGCAAGATGCCCTACAAGGCCATTTCTTGACCTCATGTTCCATGCTGGGTTGGACCTAATCAGGGTTATCTTTGGATGGGTCCACATTGTCTCCAGACTCCCCCCGTGTCTCAGTCCCTAGTTTTACGCTGCTATAGAATTGTGTTTGGGACTAAGATCCGTCTGTTCTGTCTCAGTCCCAGTCGTTCATGTTGCATTCGTTTATGTGACGTGGTCAAGGGTCAGTCTGAATCATATGCTGAGGTATCCTTTTGGATCCAGAGAACGCTCTCCCTAAATGTCCTTTTAAACCTCAGGAGGACTGGAGTCTTTGGACCAGCCCTCAGGAGTACCTGGCCTGATGACTCATAGCTGTTCCAGTCCAAAGTCCTCCTGGTTGTGTTGCAGATCTAGTTGATCTAGTTGGTCGTCCCTGTCCACCCGGTTAACCTTGTCCACCTGGTTGTGCAGCTGGTCGAAACTCTGCCTGAAGACTCTGGACACAGCCCAACATTTATTGACCATTTATCATACACTGAGCAGCCAGAAGAACAGCCAGAAGAACACTGCCCACTCCTTAGAGTCTGGCTCCTCTCTAGGTTTCATCCTAAGTTTAGACCCAAGTAGGGAGTTTGTTCTAGCCACGTACATAAATTCTTGTTGTTGTTCGCTCTTTGAGGTTTCAGGCTGGGTATTTGTAAAAGAACTTAGTGACAAATGATGATACATTATCATCTGTCATATCCAAAAGCTATCATAACAATAAGAAAAGAATCCTAAAGATGAAAAGACAGAAACCATTTATGGTATTGATGTCAGCTTTACAAAACAGTTTTCCAAATAATCCTTCTATTTTTTAAAAGAAAATTCCATAGAAACTCAACAGTCACCCCCACTGTTATATAACTTTAAAACTTACAAACAACACTCAAAACATTTGTATTGGTTCTGTATTTCTTCCTTAACAACTTATCTTCATAACATACACAATAAGACAGCTTGAAGAGCCAACTAAGTGCTGTGACTCCTTTCTAAATGCCAACAAAATATGATTAACTATGATTAAAACTGTATTTAAGATCTGGCAATCAACTTTTTAATGGGTTAGGGCTAATCCATGCTCGCAAATGCACGCGCTTTCCAAAATACAATGCTCAAATAAAGTCTGCACTCCAAAATACGGGTAATAAGGAACAAGGTATATCATTTTTGGTAAGCTTAGGTCGGCCTTCTTGAGATTTACTTAATTTTCAGGTTACAAGTAAGCCTAACTAGCACTGTGTTCGCCATTAAATGATTAGCCTATCAGGGGAGAAGGAATCAACGTCTCAAAGTAAAAGAACTCGGTGAATGCAAGCCTGAGCTGGGGCACCAAAGAGAAGAAATAGAAGGAAGAAGAGGTTGTGAAGAAGAGTCTGACATAAACTCAGCCCCCCCCGCACCACCCTGAGCTCAAACCCTTGGCAGGACCAGAGTCATAACCTCGGAAGACCCCTGGGATCGGTTGATGGTCTGCAGAAGGGTTAGCAGCAACTGGATCCCTCTGGCGTGGGCACAGGAATTTTCATTACAATGATCTTGGGTGTGGCGCGGCAGGAATGCATCCTGAGTGAAGGGGAGCACACCGAGGCAAAGTAAGGGTGGGAGTCTTGGCCCTGTACCACCTCCCACCCCGCCCCGCCCCCGCACTTCTTTTCTCCCCTTTCACACAGTCACGCTCAGACATGTTCCCACCTCCTCCCCACCTCCTCCCCACCTCCTCCGCTCTGCAGTGTACAAAAACAATCCCTGTGCAGCCACTTACCAAGGCCCGCATTTCGCCTACATTCAGAACCTTCTAAGTCGCACAACATGTCAGTTGGTTAGAAGCCATGGGCAGCACGAAGAACTACACAATGTCCTAACTTGTACATCGAATAACCACAGTTGGCACACTGTTCACTCAGACTAAAGTGACCATGTCAAAGATTACAATGGCAGAATATTATGTTTCGGTTTGCGTTGGTGCTGCCAGAGGCGCTGTCCCACTGGACTGCTAAGCAGGTTCAGCGCTAGTTGCTTCCTGGATGCGATACCAGATGCTGTTCACAGAGGTGCTGGAGTGAAGGGGTCAATGTCTGGGGAAGGGTGCCTTTGGTTGGACAAGCAGTTAAACTCTCTATGGTCACTACGGATCCCGTGGGGCTTTATGTTAAGAGGCGAGTGTCCACCCAGGTGTTCTGGTAAAATCTCCAATCTGGCCATAAAATCATCATGGCCACCTCACTCATTAACAGCCTCTACTACAGTAACACGTGCTCTGGTGGATATCTCTTGTCAGTCCTAATGCCAGACACACTTCTTTTAGTCGAAATTCTGTTTGCTGCCACCAATGACTGTCACGAATATTAAAAGACCCTTAAGCGTCACACTCTAATCATGCCTTTAAAAAATGAACAAGGTTTTATCTGATCAGTGCACCTACTGAATCCTTCAAAACTCTACCCCCTAACTTTATTTTGAGTAAATGTTTACAGTTTATTCCTTGTGTATATATATATTTATTTTTTTCTGATGTGTGGTTGTATCATATTGATCAGACGTACCATCCTGAAATATTTTAGCCTGACTCTAAATGTGAAAACCCACTTCAAATCCCAGGATAGGACTGTATGCACTCCCAGCTCCTTATTGTATATCATCTTATCTGCTCACCCCCCATTGCAAACGTTGGTCAACTGGGTGTACATTTTATGTGTTCTATCTCTCTGGTGTCTACCACCATCAGCGTCAACACAACAGCATGTGTAGATGTATTTAGTTAATAAAGGTGACTGACTCTTTTTCCGATTTAAATGTTGATGGGTGGCATCACTTGTCATCTGTATGATTTATTATAGCATTTGAACTGTAATGTACAACTTCATAAAACCAAAATAAATAATTAAAATTAAAAAATAATGTTTAAGTTTGCCACAGAATCTTCGCTCGGTTCACAATCTACCCTGTCACCAATGGAAACCTGGTACTGCAGGCCGATAAGACTGATGCTTCGGGGAAGAGTGCAGCTGAGAGGCCTTTCGATTGCAGGTCACGACTCGGAGGGAAAACCCATGGGGCACTGCTCTGGAATTACCTCCACAATTGCAAAGTGAAAGCCATTCTCAGAGGCAACAAAGAGTCCTCTGTTCGGGCTGCGCCTTTTGGCCCTGGAGAAACACAATCTACCGCCACTGCCCAACGCAACTTTCCTTTCTCTGTGTGATGATTATGCCAGCAGTGAAGAACCCTTCTCAACGCCACGTCCCACAACCCCCCTGACTTGCATTCCGGGTGTCCGCTTCCACGTGCTGACATAGTCACCAGATCGAGAGGGGGACAAGGGGAATTCTGACACGCCTCCTTCATATTTAGTACTGGTATTCTGTAGTAAACAGTAGTATACTGTGGTAAACAGTGGAACACTTTACTACACAACTTTGTACACAATTGTGTAGTGCACCGTGGGGTCCTACACAAACACCGTAGCATCCCTCGACTATGACTCAAGTATTCAAACCCCCCTAACTTTCTCCACATTTTGTTGTGTTATAAATTTCATTCACAATTGATTAAATATGCACTGTTGCCATCAGTCTACTGAGTGAAAACACGTTCTTAGAAATTGTTGCTTATTTATGGAAAATTAAATATGGAATTATCTGACGTACAAAAGTATTCGGATCCTCTCACATGAAACTTCAAGATTGAGCTCAGGTGAGTCCTTTGGTCGTCCTCGAAAGGCCACTGGAACTTGATTGGAGTCCACCTGTAGCAAATTCAATTTATTGGACAAGATTTACAAAAGCATACACCTGTCTTTATAAGGTCCTACACTTTACGATACATGTCAGAGTAAAAAAACAAACCATGCAGTCCAAGGAACCCTCTGTAGACATCTGTTGTGTTGAGGGATTGATCTGGGGAAGGTTTCAAAAATTGCCGAATCACTGATAATTTGGAACCACCGGGAAGTGACCAAGAACCCAGTCTCCACTCAAAAAAAGCTTGAGTTTCTCTGCAGAGATGGGAGAACCTGCCAGAAGGACAACTATTTACTCTAGGTCTCCCCACGTATATTTAACTGTGTTTAAGCCTGACTGATGTAGCATTTCTTTGTTTAAGGATGTATATAATTGATAAATTATATATATAATTGATAACATAGATGTATTTAGCAGAAAGCATCCTCAATATCTTTCGTTTTCCATCACATTTTTTTAGAACAGTAAGAGGAAACAGACTCGCCGAACAGAATATGCTGAGGTACTCAGTCAAAAAGGGTCAACGTGATTTGTATTTTGTCATCTGCCTCTTTTAATCAAGTGAGTAAACCCCAACCTAATTTACAATGCAATAGTGTGAGAGTAGGTGCTCCTTGTCCCATAAATACTCAGTGAAGAGCCAGCAAAACATTTCCCTCCTCGCCCTGTGCATAACTTGCAGATGGCAACAGCTGTCCATGAGTGGCTTGAGAAATCGCAGCAGCTGGACAGGAGTTTAATTTCCACGTGGTGAGGTGAAGTGCACTGTGGGAAGGGAGAGAGGTCACAGCAGTCCTAAAACACTCAATAAGGTTGTTATGATGCTAGTTACTGGCCAGACAGAAGAACAAAAGAACACTAGACACAGTCAATGTTTGTGCTTTGCGTATTGTTTAATCCAGTAATCTCTGCAGGACGAATTATAAAATGCTGCTGAACATATTATGCACTATTGTAGATATGTGTTAATGTTGCTCACAAGTGCATTAGACTCTGGGAAAATAGATTAATGCTCTAATTTGCCAAAATTCCAAACTATCAGTTCAATTCCATTAATTTGGTCTATCCAGATGCAATTTTGCATTTTTCAGGACTCACTCTATGTGACATATGTAAGAAGAAATTCTGAACATTGTGTGGTGAATGAAGTTTTATTAATAGAGAGGCAATATTTATTACATCTGTTGCAATATTTTAGATTAAAAACAGACAGATGATGCAATGTTGAGGTTTGTCATTACACCCATATAACCCCATTCAAGCGACTAGTCGTGGTCGACTATTCACCCCGACTATTCACCCCACCCTATTCAACACCATCTCTCTATTTTTTTTTCGGCTACTGCCGAAGCTGGCACTTTCATTCTGATAAACCAGTTTTTTTCCGGCTACTGCAGACGTTGGCACTCTCATTCTGATAAACCTATTTGAAGTGCCAGGACTGGGGATTCACAAACTTGAATAGGATACTAGAACTTGTTACTGGCAATTTATTGGTTCAAACTACTTTTATACATTTTTTTACAATAAAGTAATTTTCCAGGATCTATTGTGTTCCCTCACTAATTGCGCATGGAGATGTTCAATAATTAATTTGAGAGTTAATCATAGCAATGGAAATACTAGCATATTGTGAAAATATATCAGTCTTGAAACATTCATTACATTTGCAATAGGAGCTTTTCTGAACAGTGAACTCATCATTGCTTCCCATCTGCTAATCATTAATTAGGCATGCTTAAGTGACAAACATCATCCATTACAGTGTATAAACCAAGCAATCCAGCTACCAGTGGAACAGGACAAGCAGCCATTATGAGAGCAGGCCTGTAAACATGGTTTGGCTGAGTTTTCCCAATCTAAATATATTTAGAGGATTACCCCCCCATCATACTGAATGGGAAACATGATGGTTCAACACACCTACTTCTAGGTGAAAATGAAGTGGGGGTACAGAAAAGAAAGGTAGAGGTTGACAGAAACAAAGAGGAACAAGGTGGTAGGGAGAGAGGTAGAGAAATGGGGAGAAAGTTAGAAAGAGATGGAGGTAGAGAAAGAAAGGGAAAGAGAGAAAACGGTGGAAAAAGAGAGAGGTAGACAGAGGGAGTGAGAGAGAGGAGTTGAAGTAGTGTTACACCGGTGCCGAGCCAAGGGAGAACCCGACAACACTTTCGTCCGTCCCCGATTCTGAACACCGTCCAAATCTTATACATTCACAGGAGAGAGCCGGCCAACTTTCCCAGCTGTCACACATTTTCAACAGATTCCACGAGACCTAGATGAGGTTTGAAAAGACATTCCTTAGCCATTACACATAGGCTAAAACGAATTACCGGTAACATCTGATATTGTGGAAGTGGGAAATTTGCCACCCCGACATTGCCCAAAGCACTCCGGAACTCGGGGTCAGGGTTTTATTATCTCAGATGGCCTGCAAAGGTCACCAGGGGCCATTTTTCCCTCCAGTGTTCCGGCAAAAACCCTGGAGCCCCAAGTGTGCTATTCATTAAATACACAGTGCAGCTTTGTATGGGGGACTGGCTGGGGTGGGAGACACATGTTACTGTAGCTCTACGGGTATTTGTCATAAGAACGGCATGTTTGGTCTGGTCATTCCCAGCTGTCGGGTTGTAGTGTGCTGATGCGCCCCAGCCAATCCCCCGCGCAACAATGGCCACATAAACAGGATGCCGAAAACGTGCGATTGCACAAGCAATCGAGACGAACTCCAATTCACCGCAATTTTGTTGGCTTGAGATCCCGAGTGTGCATCTGAATTTCATCTCAGAGTACGCTCGAAACGTCAAGTCTTGACACTCGAGGATGTTTATGATGCAATGCTCCCACTTCTGGGTTGCATCTAATTCTGAAGATCTACATTTCCAAATGTTGTGTGGTTTGGCAAGGAATAAGCTGTGGATTCTCTACTTGGATTCTGCAATGTGAAATAGTACTAGTTGAAAAATTAAAGATCAGTTTTAGGAGATGTGTTTTTATAAGATGTCCTTTGTGTACTGCTGGGGGGATGAACAGTACTATGTGCAATGTTATGCACATGAGAGGCATCACTCTGTCCTTCTGTCCCTGAGCAAGGCATTGACTGCCTACTGCTCCTTGACCGTCAAATGAGTGTCTGTGTCATCATGTGAGCTGAACCCATGCTTGTCACTACCAATGTTATTCATTCTTGTCCTGTGTGGTAACAGAGCGGAGGATTCCTAGCCACACGGTGTGTTTATTTGAGCAATAACTGATTGCTTGAATGGAGCAATATACATGTCTGTTGATGTAAAAAATTCCATCACCATTTGGCACCGCCCCAACAACACAGCCAATCAGGAGCCGCCACCGGCATGTAGTTTAAAAACGCGCAGAACCACACAAATCTATTAAGAGTGTGCAAATGTGGCCTGCTGTTAGTAGGGTCTTCAATGATGGATTCTCACAACGTGAAGTGCTGAAATAAGACGTGACTTTAGGTGCCTTTTTGGCTTAGCGCCCATGTTGTCCACAGCTATTTCAACTAAGCACTTGTCCAGGGTAGTGAGGAGCACCCCACGTGTATTTGGTGAACACTCAGCTCTTCTGGCTCTGTTCACCAGAAAGAGACGGATCATTCAAAGACTTTAGAACCCAGCTCAAACATGCAGCGTCTCAGAATTATTTTGCCTAGCCATCCTTTCTGATTTCAATCATTTCATTATTTTGAATCATGGGCCAAAATGGGTTTTAAAAGGATTTAACTTAGCATAGCCAGGTCAGCCAGGAAACTGGAGTGTTAATTGGCCAACGATGCATCAGCTGATGTCAGATCGCTCCTATCACAACTGTCTATTTATTGGTCAGGTTACTAACTCAGTCTGTTATGCTGAGGTCGTACCAGTAAGCAGGTTAAAATCCACACACCACCCCTGCCTCCAACTGTTTAGTTCTGCGTTTTCTTTGTAGAGGGACCTGTACCTTGCTCATTGCCTATGGGGACTGCCATTAATAATATTACGGTGATGTTATTGTTGGTAGTATCGTATACATGATCAAGTATACAATTACCTCAGAGGAGCAGAACTTAATGCCAAGACGTTGTATGTACATTGCTGTGCATAAGTTCTCCAATAAATGGATTAACTAATATGAGGTGTTTTCTGTCTGAAATTACTTCAAACTACTTTCCCTGTATTTGGCCCACTCAAGTTCAAAATACCGTAGATGTCAAGCAGAGCTGATCCATCCACTAAATCTACCTTAATTATACTTTCTAGGTAGCTTTCATTCAATGTTTAGTTGCTGTTTTTATGCATAACACTGTTGAAAATGTTTTTCTACGAGATTCATAATGACTTACAGATAGCTAAACTGAAGAGATAACTTAAAGGGGTGACACACAATTAGCTTTAAGTTGACACATCAGTCCAATCAAAAGGACTGGTTATATGATGTTGATTTCTGTTTGGCCAATTGCCTCAAGCCTTCTTGGGAGAGCACCGTCAATATGTGACCATGAGAGCACCCAAGGGGGTTGAAGCTGCCTAGAACTCATAGAATCTGCTACAGTCCCACGCTAACGCTGCTGTCTGACAAGACTTTCAGCAAGAGAACTGAAGGGCCCCTACCAGAATGCGCCTCCCTCGACCATGTCAGGCTAGCTCCTATGCCCATGTTTCTTTTTAGAGTGGTTTTAAGCAATTTAAACAATCTCAGGACAACATATTCCATAGTTTTCTATCTTTACTCTGATCTGTCAGATATTGTCCAATCATTGCCAAGTGTCTTTGCCTTTGACTGCTGTCCCCATTGTAACGCTTTTCCCCAAACAATTACTTTAACCTTTAAAAAAAAGTTTCCTTATGCTCATATGAAATAAATATTAACATAAATGCTCAGTGCACATCCAGTGCCAAGATAATATACTGCTGCTTTTTAAATAAACACGATCTGAAAACAATGTCCAGATGTTTGACTGTGAAATATAGGTCTGTGTTTCAGCGTTTCCATGACTAGGACACAGTGATGATGACCTCCTCAGTAATTCCAGGCTACCCCCTGACCTGACTTCCAGGAAGTGGAGAACTGTGCTATTGCCTGCGTCACTGGATGACTCGGCTCAGCATTGTAAAACGATAGTTATGAGAGATTCCAGAGACATTTCTTATACAGCATCCTCCCCGTACAAGGCTAGTTCATTTCCTGTCCAGTTCAGGACAGAGTGTGCACTGATGTACAGTTTATCAATGGCATTTTTATTTAGTCATTACTTTCATTGTTCACTGTCATAATATTTGAGTATCTTGCCATATGCCTTCTAAGCTTGCCATGTTTGCTGTGTTAACATGGTTGATGTTCTGATCAGGTTTTCCTGAGGCCTTTATATTGTTTCCAACAGACTCATTGATATCGGTATGCTCCACTATCACGTCACCTGAGATTTAAAGACCTGCCAAGTAACTCAAACACCATGTCAGGTTCCACAACTTTTCATGTGGCCTCGGGCCTGGTTCTTAGTTTTCCTTTTGTCTCAACATGGATACGGACAAGTCTGTTATTTGACCGTCTACCAGAGCTGTGTACACTTCAGATCTACCCGTGACAGACGATGATTCATCTGTTTGGAAAGTAGGTTAGAGCACAATGGTCTCTTCATAAAGTCAAGCAATGCCTGATAATACGCTTCAAGTGGATACATAAGCATTGGCAATACAAGATGTGTTTTCATTCCTATGATATGGCATTGCGTTTGTTTTTAGTTTACTTCCTTTGTTTGAATTTTGATCAAATATTGTGTATGTTTGAGTTTCTTTTCCAGCAATAGTTACATGGGTCTATATGTTGGTGTTATGGTTACATCAGGTGATGTCTGAATAATGCTAACATCACAAACCGTTGACAGGAGAGATACATTAAAATGTGCCTATGTTCAGCTGTAAAATGACACTGTCGTGCTTACAGCTACGGGTAGTATTACTTAATATATTGACAAAAGCAGTGAATACCTTGCTTATACCAAGAACCGTGACAGTGTGAATAGTAGACCAGCCTGGGAGTAGGGCTTTTCATAAATATTTTAAGAAGCTCACTCTAATTTATATCTCTTCTCCCCAGTGAGAACACCCATATCAATGTCTGGCTAGTCCCTGACTCTTTCTCTCCATGTACTGTGCTTTGCCTACCCTGGCAGCACTCTGTGTCCAGTCTACCTTACAGCGAGGAAATTAAATGTTAAATATTTACCATTCTCCTGGAATGTGACCCCTCGAATTCCAGCTGTGATGGGTAACAGCCACATTCCTTCGGGAGGAAGTTTATCTGGACGCTTTTTTTCCCCTGACAGTGCTTTTGAACCTGGACAGTGGCTTAGACATCAACCTAAATCTTTGTCACATAATACACTAACATGCCATGTTTATCATCTGAGTTTGGGATGACACTAACCAGCTACAGTACACTTAAAAACAGTATCAAAGGTGATGAATTTCCAGCAAAATGCTGTGCTCTTTACCCTCTACCTTGGATGGTATCTGTAACAAGCAGTGTGCTGGTACTATATCAATTATTATAAACAAGGGAATAACATTAAAATGTATGCTGTACGTCTTTGATAATTTCTACACACTTTCTGCCTGGTATTACATGCTTGAATTCAGACTAGAGTATTTTTTCATAAAACACCAGGAGGCAAGGGATTTCTGCGGTGCCTGCCCCCACCTCGCCTGATTGGACCTGGCCTTTTCCACATGGTTAATGCAGATAACTTGGATTCTCTTTAAAGACTCTGGACACAGGCCACATGCATTTATTGACCTGAATATGCAAAAACATTGACGTGGCCCAAAAGGTCTTATAAAAGCGATATCGTGTTGCGGGTTTTCCTCTCTGACTATATGAAGCTGGTTAAGAGAATGCCAAGAGTGTGCAAAGCTGTAATCAAGTCAAAGGATGGCCACTTTGAATAATCTACAATATAAAATGTATTTTGATCTGTTAACACTTTTCTGGTTACTACATGATTCCATAAGCATTATTTCATAGTTTTGATGTTTCCAGGTAAGGGTTAATCAATCCATGGAGCCCCACTGGAGTCAGTAGAGTATCCTGGCCACTGTAACAGAGGAAACCTATGCAGAAAAGAGAAAAACCCCTCCAGCTTCTTCATTCAAATTGATTTAGACTCTTTTGAATCCCACTTTAGTCATTTAGCAGACACTCTTATTCAGAGCGACTTACAGTAAGTGAACACATTTTAAAAGAGCAAAGTGAAACAGCCACACAGTTTAGTAGTAATTGCATTCTAATCAATTAATTACTTATCGGCAAAGGTCAGTGATGGAAAGAAGACGATGCAAATAATAAACATAGAACAAAAAAGTTAACAAAAGACAACAGGCAGATGTGGTGGCAATGGAACTATTTTATGTATTATTTGAAAAGGTGAACCATAGCCTTGAAGCAGATTCAAAGCCAGTGTAGAGCGCGAAGAAGCGGGGTGACATGGGAGAACTTGGGGAGGTTTAAAAGCAGACAAGCTACTGCATTCTGAATGAGTTGCAGGGGTTGGGCTGCACACGCCGGGAGCCCCACCAAGAGTAAGTTGCAGTAATCCAGACGTGAGATGACAAGTGCCTGGATAAGTACCTGTGTTGCTTTCTGAGTGAAGTAAAGCAGTACTCTACAATTGTTGTAGAGCATGAAGGAGCGAGTCACTGCCTTGATGTTAGCAGAGAACAACAGTGGGTCATCGAAGGTTCTTTGCACTCTGGGAGGAGGACACTTGTGCAGTTGTCAACTGTAATGGACATGTCCTGGAGAGGACAGGCCTTTCCAGAAAAGAAGAGCAGCTTAGTCTTGTCAATGTTAAGCTTGAGGTGGTGGGCCAACATCCAAGCGGAGATGTCGTCCAGGCACGTAGAGATGCCTGTTGTCAACTGGGTGTCAGCAGGCGGGAAGGAGAATAAAAACTGAGTGTCATCTGCATAGTAGTGATAGGAAAGACCATGTGAGGAGTTGACAGAGCCAAAACACTCAGCGTACAGAGTGAAAAGGAGGGGGCCAAGAACCGAGCCTTGGGGAACCCCAGTTATAATAGGCAACACAGTGGACATGATCATCTCTATGTCAACTGGTAGGAGTGGTCTGCCTGGTAGGAAGCAATCCAAGAATGAGCAGTGCCTGAGATGCCTAAATTCAAGAGGGTGGCAAGTAGGATGTTATGGTTCACAGTTTTGAAAGCAGCAGAAAGAAAACTAATGAAAGATTAGTTAGGGCAGTGTGAAGAGCTTCTGTTACACAGAGGAGGGCTGTCTCGGTGGAGTGGGCCGTTTTGAATCCTGACGGGTTAGGGTCAAGGAGATTGTTCTGAGAGAGGGTAAGAACAGAGTCAGGTGGAGACAGCGCGCTAAAGTGTCTTGGAAAGGAAAGGCAAGAGGGATACTGGCCTTTAGTTTGTGACATCAGAGGGGCCCATCTATTTCAGTCTGTCTGACAGTTTTATGCTACCCCTCACCGTGTTATTATATCGGTGCTGTGCTGCCAGTAACTATTGTGCTAATGAAAAATTTAGCCCAGACATAATATACTTTTTCGTAGGATGTGCACCCAGCATGAAGGAATATTTCCAGTGCATTTAAAGTATTAAGAGCACTCGTTATTTTTTAATGTTTGTTTGAGAGCGGGCTCCAAACGTGTTTTATGGACAGGAAAACACCTAAGAGGTCTGGTCAGTATTGGAGACTTTCTTAAATTAAATGGATAATGTTTTATCTTGCCTGGACTGAGTGGGCTGAACCAAGCTAAAGAACGTTTAGCTAATGTGTCTGACTGAAAAAGACGTTGTGTATAGGCACAGATGCATTCTCTAAACATTGTTTAATAACTGGTATGGTGATATAAATACTCATAGTAACAGCATCATTTCCCACTTTCTCCCTCCACTTATATCACCACTCTGAAAAGAAAACAATGGATGGTACCGCAACACTGTTCACAATTAGGCCTGGAAATGTGTTAATGACGATAATGGCCTTTCAGCTCGACTCGAAAGAACTTCCCATCGGTACAAAAGTGATAACTGATGGCGAGAGTTTAATTATTCCACTGGTTCCCACAAGAGGCGTGAGGGAACCTTTTTGATGAATTCCAAGTTTAAATAAAAAACTTCTGTTGAGTGCACTACAAAGCCCCATGTGTAAATATTGAATAATGAGATGCTTTCAAGTCCCTGCCTTTGTATTTGCCATGAAATGCCATTAATGACTGCTTTTGGTGTGGTTTACATCACATGGACACATGAAACACCATTACTGGAGATACATTTGCTAGTACTACTTTCGTAGCAGATCAGATTTACAGTATACTGGGTTTGCATTTGCACTCAAGATGTGCTATTGCTGACAATTTACTTTAGATCAACATCTGAAGACTATTAATCGATTAATGACAAGCTTGTAGGCTACTAATACATTATATTTAGTTTCAGATTAACAGTCTGGGTTCGACACTCGATGCTCAGTGTGCATTCACAGCCAAGAAAATTGAGTCAGCATAGCTAGGCACCAGTTCTACTCAGCGGGGGCTTTGGGGAACACTTGTTGAAAGTTTATATTAAGACTCTGAAGTGATTGTTTTTTTAAGCGCCCACATTTGCTTCAGAGTGTCGGCGGCAGTTGAGACACTTGAGCGAGGACTGTCCCATGTGTTTCTGAAGCGGAGGTCCCAGGTTTGATGTGCCAAATTGTGATGAGGTGGTATAGTAGCTGCTCAGCAAGCAGCCTGACCTTCTTATCATTGCTCACTGTACACTGTTAGCAACCCAAACCTGCACTTGTATGTCATCCGCTGGTTATGCCTATTCATGGCATTTGTTAGTAGCCTGCTGTACTTATCGCTACAGAATCAGAGGAATGAAAACAGTGCTGGTTCTTAACCTCGCCAAGCAGCAACTTTAGCCAAGAGAGACGTATCCTTAGTAACCAACAAAAACATCACTATGTCTTTGAATACCACATTATTAAAGCTGTGACAGCCCCCCAAAAAAGAAAGTATCACCCTGAAATAAGGTAATCGACTGTTGTCAAATGTAAAATTACTATGCTTTACCCAGTTCTCACCCACACGCACGCACGCACGCACGCACGCACACACACACACACACACACACACACACACAAATCCAAAGAGCATCTCCAGGTTAATGGTTACTCACAAGTGTTTTCCATATATGGTTATGAACATAGCTAAATAACTGACACACATGAGACTATGACTTTCATACATTCAATACACAGATCCTACTTTTGTGAAGGACATTCACATTCATATGAATGCAATAGATGTTACGCACTCAAATAGCTTCCATGAACATGCAATACATTGAGTTCACATGAAGCAGGCTTTCAACTCCATACCACTAAACTATACTAAATTTCATTTTGTAACATACAGTACTCACAGCAAAAGCAAAATAAACAAAATAATGTTAAAGCTTTTCTGTGCTCCATTGAATCAATATCTTATTTCGCAAACAGACTGCTGGTTACAATATATCTGAGAAACGCCCCCGGCAGCACTGGATTCCAGGAAAAAAGGGAAACACTATTAACTTTGGCTACGGTACAGCAATAACTGCAGGGCAACGGTTGCACAATCAGCTTCCATGCGAGATAAGGTCATTGTGTTGGCTCAGGTTCGGAAGTAAACCCGAAAGGCCTGTATGACATGTAAACACCAGGAAGGAAATAATCAATTTGGAGCTTTTAATGAACAACTGCCCTATCTGCCTCTTCCTGCTGCAATACAGCCACATGCTAGTTAAACATTAGAGGCCTGATAGTACAGGTTAAGGTAGCCATGAGCAACCAAGCGAGTTAGCATGCGCAGTGCACACAGGGATTCCTGTTTTATTGTCCACCAGCTTCCGCTGCAAGGTCTGCGTGATTCAGGGTTCAGCTCACACTGAGTTAGGGGTCATTCTCAAGATCATTCTGGAAAATTGCTTACAATTTCAATTCAAGAGTAGAACAACGCCATTTACAGGCAGAAAATCAAACGGGCAGGATTTTCTTTTTTGCCTTTCCTCATCCGCTTTTTGTTTTTCTCATTTATTAACGGACTAGCACATATGCCTGACCACACCTCGGGTTTTCTGTATGCTCAGGTTCTCGAATCCCGAAGAGAACCCCCCCTGCTCTGGTCAGCTTTGATGGGCTCAGACCGTCAGAACGGTAAAGAAGGGGAGCATAAGCCAGGTTTAACTAAGGACCTGCCCATGCCGTGGCGGGAGAGAGGAGACACTATTGAAAGAGAAGTGGTCATGCTGACATGGTGAAGGCACCGGGTGGGTCACAAACCCTTGTGGTTTCAAAGTGACTGGGACAAGAGGATGAATTGGGCCTTTTGATGTGAGAGATTTAGGGGGATGAAACGCATGGGGAATGAGCGGGGTTAACCGCTATGTAATGATGTTTCCCACATCACAGAGGGTGTTTTCATATCGAGCCTCGGCATGGCAAAAGGCTGTCAGTGCTTCATAGATGTACTCTCATGACGCTGTTTGTGATCATATGAAGCTTGTTGTTGTAGTACACCATTTTCAATTTCAGATCGAAATGTATGTTTAAAAGGTACCAGCGGACATAAGCAAAAGCTAATTAACAATATAATGAATGTTCGGTGTGTCAGAGCAGTGACGCTGCTGGATCAGAAGTGTGTTCGCAATACTCGCTCAGACACCTTTGAACGTCACATTTTTTTTCTGAGTGACTCCACTCGCTGATACGGTCCCGAATGGGAGTTTACTTACAGACACAGTTTACTGGCTGTAAAAGTAAAGGCTTCAAGGTTACGAGACGCTAAATGGCTCTGGAGGAGACAGGCTGCTCTCCCGTGCCCTGTATTCCAGCGCGTCACTGGAGCCAGTGGAATCGTAAAGGGCCCGCTAACGCTAACAGTAAACGGATATAAAAAGACGCCCAGTTCCTTTATACGGCCCATTCTCTTGCTGTGGGGTTTGTTTAGGGAGCGTTGAGGAGGGAGAGCAGACTACAAATCCCACGGTGGGTGGCAGTCATGAACACTACAAAGGCTGGGGCCAATTAAAAGATACCAATGAATGAAGAAAAAGAAAAAAAACAAATGAGCCCATTGAAGAACACAAGTGCCATCTTCCTGGCCTTGTAAAATGATATTTATTTAAACAGCGGTTAAAAACATAAATGTCAGTAAAGGATATATGGACCGTTCAAAAGGAATTCACAGACCCATTTCTGGGTGCCAAAAGTATTTGGACAGAACAACATTATGTACGATAAATTAGTCATCCCAGTAGGCAACCTGACATACCAGACGCTAGGTGCAGTGATTCTCTACCAGGCCTATACTATATATTTAGTTCCTGCTTGTTTCTTTAGTCTTTTCTTCAGCATGTGAAAGCCAAGTTCAATTAGATTCACATCGGGTGATTAACTAAGCTAGTCAAGAACTTTACACTTTTTGAGCATGACAACACCCTTGGTTGCTATGGCATTGAGTTTCTTGTCCATAGCTCTTCGGCACGATGAACCTCTGTCTAAGGTGCGTAGAGGCTAGGGTTGCCAACCACTCCGTAAAATACGTATTACGTAATTGTTCTGTACTTTACAGATAAAAATTACCGCTTTCCGTTTTCAAAATTGGCATTTTCCGTATTTGACTATCTTATTGATGAAAGTCGGTTTAATTTACAAAAATGATTTATTCTGGTCATTTTCTGTCAGTCAGAAGTGTTAAGTGATTCATAATAAACTCATCGGTTTTCTGCTCCAGATGCATCACACCTGTAAGAGCTGGCTGTATTTGTGCGTGCGTGCTGAACTGTCAGCTGAGTGGCTGTCAGATAAACTGTTGGGAGAGATTTGATCACCAAGTGGAATAATCCGAGACTCGTATGGTCATTTTTTACTGTTTTTCTGTGTATGTTCTTCATGATGATTAAGTGTATGATTTGATATTTAATACAGCAGAAAGTATGTGCGCGGTGAAGGACAGCTTTTTGGCAGACACCGTAGCAGTTTATTCGTTCAAGCAACACTTGACTGCCATTGCTAGTATCGCCAACTGCAATGCTTCTTTTCTGCTGCTCTGCTAGTGATTTACACACACAGCCCATAACCTCCCTAGATTACGCTGGCACTTTTAGTGGTGTAAAGATAACCAGAATACACAAGCAGTTTGTAATACACATCAAGCATCCAGGGGTGTAACACAAAATTGTGGAGCCAGTACATAGGCGGTCTCTGAATATTAAATAAATTTTAATATTTGTCTCAACTGTCCACTATACCATTTTCCAGAACTTGTCAGTCTTTTTGGTACATTTTGGCCCATCCTGTTTTTCAAGCAAACAAATTCTTATACGCATACTAGTGGTTGACACATCCATGCCCATCCTGGAGAGTGTTGACGAACCGTTGCACAGTTGTTAGGGCTTTTTTCTTCACCATTGACAGTATTCATCAGTCATCCTCTCCAGAGGTCTTCCTTGGTCTACCAGGTTGTTTGTCATTGCTGAGCTCACCAGTGATTTCTTCTTAATGTACCAGATAGTTTATTTTGGAATGCTTAACGTTTTGGCTATGTCTGAATGATTTATTTAGAATTATCTGTCCCACAATGACCAGTTTGACTTGCACTGACACTCCTTTGGTCCTTGTGTTATTAAACACCAGAAACAGACTTCAAATGCAAAGCCTCAAGACTACACATGGACAGCTCTCTTGTGAATGCATTTATGAAACAAACAAACTGCTTAATGAGAAACAGCTGTGACAACTGTCCAAATTCTGTTGGCACGGTACAATGGGGAGGAATATGTACAAATGTTCCATAATTTCTAAACAGTTATAATAATCAGCTAACACAGATGAAAATACACCGACAGTCTACACTTTAACCCCATCATTGTGTCATTTCAAATCCAAAGTGTTGTAATACAGAGAAAATACTATAAACCCCCTGCAGATAGAAGAAATATACCACTGAAAACAGGAAAAATAGTTTAAACATTTGTTTTAAATTCAATCAAGGTGATGAAGGGGTTTTCCTATGTCTGAGGTGTATTTAATAATAATAATAATAATAATAACAACAAAGTACATTAGACCCATTTGTTGCTGTTTCTGTTTGAATTCTTTTATCAGTGATTTAACTAATTGTTTTTTAAACAAACAGACATTTAAAAGGGTCCTATGAAGCTTGTGTATTTCTAAGAACAGAGGAACATTCCTGTGATGAAATCTCCTCTCACTAATTGACTCACACTACATAATAGTCTAAAATCCCTGCTTTCGTATGCTGTGAAATACATTTCTTTCCAGCACACATGGTTGGGGTTTCACCAACATTTTACTTTGTATGTTAGGTTACAAACGTAGAAATCTGATGAAACACTGATTTACAGACCCCTTCGATGCATTGTGCGACTGCCGTAAAAACCATCACCATGAGAAAAAACAGGAAGTCTCTAGCATCAACACAGAGGAAGTAATTAGCATTGAAAGTGACAACAAGTCTGGTGGTTAAGATCAAACCGGCTTTGCCACCGCTGAAAAAACGTACGTGAAACACGTTATTTGGAAATGATTAGCTAGATGGGTTTGACAACATGGCAATTTGCAATGTAAAATAGTTCTATATCGACCACGAAATAGGTTTCCTAGAAAACCTGAACCTTGAATACGCAGACAGTTTGGCAGTGTGTACTGGTGACTGTAGAGGTTACACTCATTAGGCAAGGCTCCCTTGCTCTGCACTACACATTAGGTTGCCTCCAAGTTTATGCAGTCATGAAAATTGATATAGTGCAGCTGTGCAATTTAGAGATAGTTTTCCAGGTCTGCTGCTTCCTCTCAGAGTAATGACCATAAAGCTTTGTTAACCCTCTCTTCGAAAGGCTACATAGTCCAATGACATCGCTCCAAAGTAATCCACATGGTTAGCAAGCTGGATCTGATGTTCGGGTTGTACTGCGTTTTGGCGTTCAAAGCCCCATGGACCTCAGATGACTCTCACAAAAGCTGATTATATAAGACCTTTATAGCATTACATTATGCATGTACTCGATCTTCTTTCACCTTTTCGTGCATTGGTTGTCCCCTCAGCTATTGGTGGGCAGATTTCAGAAGCCCTAGGGATGCTGTGAACTCTGACCCTGGAACCTGGAAGAGTGAGCCCTACCTGTGTTTGGCATGGGTAACTCTGGTACATTGTTCATACTCTGGTTCATGACCTCTCCCCCTGCACAATGTTTCTTGATAGCATCAGGTTACTCTCATTCTTATATAACCTGATGGAGGTTAAAAAGGAAAACTTTCAAATGTACATACACAATGGTAACAAAATAAAAAATGTACACCGCAATTATTAGGGTTTACCCAGCAGGATTTGGATTAACAATGTCCACATGGTATACAGCAAAGAGCAAAGGAATATCCTTTTTCTTCTTCTTTAAACAGGGATCAGTGGTGATGCAGGACAGAATTAATGACTTAAGGCTTTTTCTCTCTGGAGATTTACAAAGCACTTACACAGTTTCCACGTTAAGTCTTCTTGATTTTAAGCCAATTGTTCCAGGTCACTTCCTTAAGAACCTAAACAAAGGGAAGTTAAGGTGCAAAACAATGTCAAGTATGTCCCTGTCCTCCTGACAAGATACGACAACAGCAAACCAGGGTGCCAGCGTACAGCTGATTCAAAGTCATGAGCAGACTTATCACAGGGCACATTCATATTTTGTTCACTACTGACCATTCATAAACTAGAACAAATCCGCATAGTTTCTTCATTTACTTCCACCCCAATGGCCCTATAGTTAATCTGTTGTATCGTCAGAATCAAGACTGCTTTAAATAACATACTGATAAAAACACAAATAAGAGAGGTAATTTCAGAGAATTTTTGAGTTTCTACTCACTAACATTAAGGGCCAGTTTCAGGACTAAAACAACCAAACCTTTGGAGTTTTCTATTGAACTTAATTTTTTAGACCTAGACTAGGGCTTAATCCATGTCGGCGAAACCGGCCCTAAGCGTCGGGAGAAGTAACAGTTGTCCTAGTGGCAATCATTGCAGGGGAGAAAAAATCCTGTCATTATTCCAGGAATAATCTCTGAAGAGAGGGTCCTTTGATTTTTCCAGTCATAGCAGGAAGGGAAAATCCTAGCCAGTAAAATGCAGAATGGTGGTTTTAACCATGTACGTTGCAGCTTCCTCATAACTGCGGCATTGCACAGGGCAGTCATTTCTTACCAGTGGCCCTCAATAGGAGAGAAAGAGTTTTATATTTAATATATATATAGTTAATCACAATTAAATGGCAATTAAATAGCAATTAAATAGCAACCTAAAAGTTGCAGGTCTATGATCCAATAGTCCTACCATTTTCTACCATTGTGCTGTTGATCAAGGCATCAAGTATAACAATTAGGTTAAGATTCTGTTTAAAACACCCATCAGTCCCTCTATCTGGAAACTGCAGGCATGTCTAACACTGATTCACACCTATGCTTTTCGAGGTATTGTACTTTGAGTATTAGGCTAACATGGAGTTCAGCAAACCTAGGTGTTTGGCTACGGTCAAATACATGTCTTCATTAAATTATTTCTAAATGCCATAAGGCAGATTACTTAAATAGGCAAAGGCATAAGGTAGGCAAGGTAGCCATGTTTATCCATAAACATAAAATCAGGATCAGATATGTAATTTATTTATGCTCAGCATAGAAGTTGTTAGTTATGCGATCATAATATGTTTTACTGGAAATGTGACTGGCAACGAAATTAATGTCTAGTTTAGGCTAGCAACAACATACAATATCTTAGCATGCTAAAAGCAAGGTTAACAGGTGGATTCGTGCACACACAGCGTCTAGGGATCCATTACAGAAAAGGGTCAGAGGAGAGGCACGCCGGTTCTTCTTGTAGATATTACAATTTCCAACTTGTAACAGTGCAGACTGTGTTCTAACGTATTAGTAGCCTACTAATGTGCTGTTACACCCGTTCACATATAAACGGCACACAGTCGCTGAAAGCGTAAGCGCTCCATTTAACGGCAGGATTCACAGAGTGGCGAGTAAACACAATTCACAACATTCGTAGGCTACTCTACATTATTATATTGAAAAAAGCTAATGTGAAGCGCTCTCAACCACTCCAGCACAAGTCAAGTGCCAAATAAAGTTACCCATGTACTGTTGCAAATGAATAAGTGACAGCACCCGCTCAGGTCAAGTACTAACTATGGATGGTTCTGAGGCTCAAAAAATCAAAAATGCGTTAATGGCGACAAAACAAATTAACAGCGTTAAGCATTTTTAATTAATTGCATGCGGTAACGTGTTAATTTTGACAGCCCTAATATACATATATATATATAATATTTAATTTATACATATGAATTATCATTCTGGGTAAAGAAAAAAAAAACACTGCACACTGTGCTTCAACATTGTTGTTTGCTCCTTGGGGTTTCAGGCTGGGTGTTCTGTAAAAGCACTTTGAGACAACTGCTGATGTAAAAAGGGCTTTATAAATACATTTGATTGATTGATTAGGGCTCTTTCTAAAACTAGACAGACATTTTCCAATCCTGATCCTGTTCCTTGAGCCCACCCCTGCTGCATAGGGCTACATCAAGTTTGAATCCACTCTACATTAGTCTTAAAGGCAACTTTAAAACAATGATATATCTACAGGGAAAACTATTCATTGGTATTCCAAACAGACCTTGTTTAACAATATGTTAATTTGAAGTTGCTTCGCAGGCTCCTATTCACAGAAGGCACTTTGCGATTGCCGGCGTCGTCATGGGACTGACTAATCACAAGAACACCTGCAGAGTTCCGTGTGAATCACCTCGCTTCGCTGAAGGCTAGAAGGCACCAGGCCCACTGACCTCTGTAGTCATAGCTGGGAAGTGTGTGGGCACTGGCTAGAGGCACTGGGAGGTGAACCCTTCTCATTGGAAACAATTCACAGGGGATGATCTGGATACAACTCTGACCTGGTGACAACAGGGCTGGAACTAAAACCTAGTGTCGCCCTATCAGTGTGTTCCACAAGACTCGCAATCACCTGACAAGGGCCAGCCATCATTTTGTTGTCAATATGTTCAGGATGTCAGTTTAAAAGTTATCCTCAAAATGATTTGCAAAACCTGGCACTTTTTTGAATGCAGATAATGCAGCTAGGTATAGTCTTTAAGAGTTTGAAGGTAGCCCTGCATGTGTCTGCATCTCTTGAAGTCTGCTCCACACATGGCACGGGCAACCAGACGTGAAAATTTTTTTTATGGCACGCTTTCATGCTTTGCCACACGTGCACTGAGGTTTGGCAAACTTCACGGGCCATGTATTTAATTTGCTATTTGTATTTGGAGCAAAAGCAACATTACTGTAACGCTCACAGGTCGAAAGCCCACAAAGCGTTCGCCTTGCATTACTGACCATGTGTCCTGACTTGTGTGAGCCCTGTGTCCAGGACTTACACGTCCCCACAGCTGGAAATACTATCATACACATGTTACACAAGTCCAAGACAGCTCGCATTTACTCTTGGGGCTATGGAAAATGTGATGGGTGTTTACAAAACCTGATCACCACTGCACAGTCAGTCAGAATTGCACAAAGGGTCTGAGCAACCGATAGCGGTTTGTTATGATTTGTGACAGAAGGAGAGACGAGAGGGGAAAAGCAGGCTATGATGACAATGGCGTTTAAGGGGTCACACGTTGTGTTTGGTTTCCAAAAGCATTGAGAGGTTTCGACTGAAGATTGCTTGGTTTGCTTGGCTCAGTGGTATCACTCGCACAGGGTCTGCTCGGAGGACATGTGACACGGGTTAAACCAACACAGAACATGTTACATAACCAGAAATACTTTTGTTCTCTGCCCTGATAGTACTCATTCAAGATTGGCACTTTGAATGGAGGTCTGAATGCAATGCAAGATTGTCTTTTTAGCTGTGGCTGGACTGGCTTTCTGAATTTTTTTACATGACATACTTGAATTCTCATAAACAAACTCAGTGTTGTCACATAAACCATTTGACACCATCAAAAGCCACTAATCCTCCTCACTTCGTTTTTATAACGAAACAAAGTCTTCGACCAGGTGGAGGAGTTTAATAATAACAGAAATGACAGATTATCCTACTGGTTATTTCTCTTCTTACGTGCATTCTATAGTGAACCGGTAAATAAACAGCCCTGAAAAAAATTAAGAGACCACTCCTAATTTTTCTAAAAATCACCATCTCTACATGTATGGCAGCCGTTCCATTCCAGTGTCTGTTAAATTCCAACACAGGCACACCTCATTTTACTTAATGAGGTACTGATTAGAACCAAATCTTATTTAACGAAGAAAAGTATAAAAACCACTGCTGTGGTCATCACTATCCTCTTGCAATAGGACCACCTGGATGGCAAAAACAGTGCAAGTAGTACCTCAAAGGTAATTTGAATGAAAAAATAACTATTCAGCATGACAAAAGAGTTGAAAAGAAAAGCTTTGAGTGAGGAAAAGAAGTGTTCAATTCTGGCTTTACTGGTAGAGGGATACAGTGAGTGTCAGGTTGCTTCCATCCTGAAAATTTCAAAGATGGCAGTTCATAAGAACAAGGTCAAGCAACAGACATTGGGGACAACAAAGCTACAGACTGGCAGAGGGTGAAAACGACTGTCCACTGGCCGACATGACCGTTATCTCATTGGAATGTCACTCAACAACCGTAGGATGACATCAAGTGACCTACAAAAAGAGTGGCAAACAGCAGCTGGGGTGAAGTGCACGGCGAGGACTGTTCAAAACAGGCTCCTAGGGGCAGGGCTGAAGTCGTGCAAAGCTAGAAAAAAGCCCTTCATCAATGAGAAGCAAAGAAGAGCCAGGCTGAAGTTTGCAAAAGACCATAAGGATTGGACCGTAGAGCAACAGAGTAAGGTCATCTTCACTGACGAGTCAAATTTTCAGCTTTGCCCAACACCTGGTCGTCTAATGTTTAGACGGAGACCTGGAGAGGCCTACAAGCCACAGTGTCTCACACCCACTGTGAAATTTGGTGGAGGATCGGTGATGATCTGGGGATGCTTCAACAAGGCTGGAATCGGGCAGATTTGTCTTTGTGAAGGACACATGAATCAAGCCAAGTACAAGGTTATCCTGGAAGAACACCTGCTTCCTTCTGCTCTGACAACGTTCCCCAACTCTGAGAATTGTTTTTTCCAGCAGGACAATGCTCCATGCCACACAGCCAGGTCAATCAAGGTGTGGATGGACGACCACCAGATCAAGACCCTGTCATGGCCAGCCCAATCTCCAGACCTGAACCCCATTGAAAACCTCTGGAATTTGATCAAGAGGAAGATGGATGGTCACAAGCCATCAAACAAAGCCGAGCTACTTGAATTTTTGTGCCAGGAGTGGCATAAAATCACTCAACAGCAATGTGACAGACTGTTGGAAAGCATGCCAAAACGCATGAAAGCTGTGATTAAAAATCAGGGTTATTCCACCAAATATTGATTTCTGAATTCTTCCTAAGTTAAAACATTAGTATTTTGTTATTGAAAAATGAATATGAATTTGTTTTCTTTGCATTATTTGAGGTCTGAAAACAATGCATTTTTTTTTACTTATTTTGACCAGTTGTTATTTTCTACAAATAAATACTCTAAATGACAATATTTTTATTTGGAATTTGGGAGTAATGTTGTCAGTTGTTTATAGAATAAAACAAAACTGTTCATTTTACTCAAACATATTCCTGTGAATAGTAAAACCAGAGAAACATTTTTTGCAGTGGTCTCTTATTTTTTTCCAGAGCTGTATTTTTAAACTAATTAAATAATTTGTTCCAAAAGAAAGTGCCACAAAACAGGCCATCATCCTTCAACTTTGACACACTTTCTGAAGTCACAAACACACATGATACCTACAAGACAAAGTGGGCCAGAAGGGAATCAAACAGGCGTCCCTCTGCAGCCAGCTGAGAGGACCCAGCAGGCTCCTGTAGCTGAGAGGACCCAACAGGCTCCAGTAGCTGAGAGGACCCAACAGGCTCCAGTAGCTGAGAGGACCCAACAGGCTCCTGTAGCTGAGAGGACCCAACAGGCTCCAGTAGCTGAGAGGACCCAACAGGCTCCTGTAGCTGAGAGGACCCAACAGGCTCCTGTAGCTGAGAGGACCCAACAGGCTCCTGTAGCTGAGAGGACCCAACAGGCTCCAGTAGCTGAGAGGACCCAACAGGCTCCTGTGGAGGTGCCATTAGCATCTGAAAAAAAGTCTGAGAGAAAGAGGGAATGATAAGTATGTTGGGATGAGCACAGATAATATGGAGGAGGAGCATATATCTGTGGGTTTGTGTGTGTGTGTGTGTGTGGGGGGGGGGGGGGCTAAGAGAAAGGAATGTCTATAGAGGAACTGAGCTGTCATCGTCAGGAAGTGGGAGTTGGAGGACGATGGGGGGATACTGGAGAGATGGCACTAATTGCAGAGCACTTCCTGGCACCCTGGCACTTCAGACATTTTATAGCTCTGCTACATGCTGAGGAGGAGCTTTCCCCAAAGTGAACCCAAGGCTTGATTTTCATGAATGTAGACTGATGCTCAGTAGATGTAGACTGATGCTCTGTAGATGTAGACTGATGCTCTGTAGATGCTCGACGAGCCGTCAGTGGAGTGGTGGGGACATTTTCTTTTCATAATTCTCAGGTTTAGTGTGCGTTTCACCAAACCTATAAAATCTTCAGAAATGGCAAGGCTAGGGTGCAATAGTGAGCCAAGACCCAAAAGGAAGGGGTCCAAAACCAATTAGTTGCATTACCCACCATTTGGCGAACACTAACAAGAACCTCATGTTTCTTTTGGGAATAAGATAAAATACATTTTTGGTTGAAATTTTCTAAAAAACAATATGTAATACATAGATTTTAACATCAAAATGAGAGATGGAAGTAGGTCTAGGAGAGAGAAGAGGGTGAAAGAGAGTTCTAATAATTCAGTGTTTTAGAATGGAGCCTTACTCAACTTTAATTCAAACCATCTGCTTGGTTTGAGAGAGAGATCTGGTTGTGTGTGATGGGGAGTGTGGAGGAGGATGGAGGGGACCATGAATCAGGAACTGAAAGCCCTTCTGGAACTTTTCCATAGCCCTGTAAAGAGACCACATTCCGCATGGATTTTCATTCCTACAATGATATATATGCCCGCTGACAAGTCCAGGACATCCACATTTACTGAATAACTGTTTCATAATTAAGTATATTGGGTAATTCCAGCGGAAGGGACATTACATTTGCACTCAAAATCAAACATTTAATGCCTCAAAGATTTGGACAAAACAAAGGTTAAAATAAATATTTGGACAAAGGTTAAAATAAATATGTCCATTAACCTCATGGGAGGAATGTTCAACCCTAAAAAGCAGACTTGTAAACATTGGACAATTGGAGAAATAAAGCGGATATTGTACAAGATGGACATAAAACGGACAACTGCCCAAAGACAATAATTTTTTCATTTAACAGTTCTTTTGGTGTTCAGCCATTCTTTATATTTATTTTTCCTATTTTTACGCTTTCCCAGGGCTATATAGACTATATACACACACATCTCACTAAAATTTTACATTCTTTTTTGGTCCAATTTATGAGACTATAAAGTTGGGATTTTACTTGCAAATGTAATATTTATAAACCTGGAGATGCCCATTTCCATTCTTACTTTAGAGAACATAAGCCCTTACAGTCTTTTTCAGTCTGAAATAGACATTAAACCCGTAATGTCTATCATAACATACTACTCATATTCATCTTGATATAACTGTCTGTGTTTGGCAGCTGGGCCATTCTTAAGTGAGGTGTTAAATGTTGCCCTTTTGACTTTTCGCATTATGTAAAAGACTTTAAAAATGCATCAAGAAACAAAAGACAAATAACACATTGTAGCTCTATTATTAATTAGCAAACAGGTTGGTTTAATACTTTAATACTGCAGAATATTTGTGTACTGTAGAAACTACTGGGCGAGCATAATTTGGCTTGTCACACAAATGAAGCATAGAGGTTTAGAGACAAATATTTCCTATATACAGGTTATTATGTTGGATTTTATAAATAAAACATATTCTTACTGGCATGACATGTCCCTCGTTTTTATGTCATTGGTGTAACTGTTTAGAAAATCACAGATTACAAAGATATAAAGGTACATTAATATTGTTGAATAAGTGGTTTCATTTTAAGAGACCTTCAAAGTTTGTGGTCAATATTTAGTTAGTCTTGAGGCAAGATACATTTTTCTCCATGTTTCAGAGTTTTCAGAGTTGTGTTGGTGTATTGATTATTTGACTTTAGTGAGTGATTATGCTAATCCAGACACAGATGGTTAAAATGGGATTGTCAGAGACATGGAACTAAATTTTGGATTGTACCCTACTATTGTAGTCATCACTGCAATTCAAGAATGATCCATATATATTTTGAAAGTGTATTTCAAAATATATCTATGACTTGTAAGACACTTCACATAAGCATAAACATAAGTCTGCTAAATAAATAAAAAAATAAAAGAAATAATAAATAAAGATAATATAATTGGCTTCAAGTTGGTGTTATGAAAAACAGACACAAGACAGGCGCTATTGCTATGTCCGTCCAAATTCTGGGAAATACATTTACACAAGGTCATGATCTCTGTGGAGAAAAACAATGTTTTTCAAATATCCTGCTGGGAGAGGCCTTCGGTCTGTGCAGCTAGTCACAATTTGGTCTCTGTCTGGTTAGCAGCTGGTGGGGATCAGGCGCTGGCCAAACTGTCTGCGCAAGGCCAAGCAAAGCCAAGCCGAGTCCAGAATGAGCCCCAGAAGTGTTGAGACAAAAGTGCTGGGGCCACAACACTTTCTCGCTCCAATCCCCATCATCAATGCCCATCCGCGAGCCCATCAGTCAGCCTGCTCTGTCTCATTCACACTTTCTCTCCTTTTTTCTCTCTTTCCGTCTTTGCATGGTTCAGAGGTTTATAACCGCAAACGTTTGGAGCAGGCGGTGCATAGTTTGGGCACTTCACGCCGTCTCTCTCTTTCCGTCTCTCTCTTTCCGTCTCTCTCTTTCCGTCTCTCTCTTTCCGTCTCTCTCTTTCCGTCTCTCTCTTTCCGTCTCTCTCTTTCCGTCTCTCTCTTTCCGTCTCCCTCTCAACTCACTATCTCTTGCCGTTTCTATCCCGGCACGCCTCGCCCTTTCTCCATCTCTTCTTTCTGTCCGTCTGCTTTCTTTCTGTCCGTCTGCTTTCTTTCTGTCCTTCCACTCCCTCTCTGCTTATCGCACTGGGACCCGGACCTGCTAATTATAATAAAAGTGAGGCAGGCCAGTCTACTGGGACGTGAATGCTGGGCGCAGCTGCCCAATGGCATCTCACTGGGATCTGTCAACTAGAGCCTGATTGGCCTGACACTGTTAATCCCGCCAGATGTTTCGCATTAACTGATGAGTGTGTGACTGTGTTGTGCGGGATAGAGAGTGTGTGACTGTGTTGTG
>JACXGI010007077.1:0-27476 GCA_016801175.1 Esox masquinongy
CACACACACACACACACACACACACACACACACACACACACACACACACACACACACAATACAACACACAATACAACACACAATACAACACACAATACAACACACAATACAACACACTCCAATGGAAGTCTGATCAGAGACAGACGAAACAAGAGACAACCGGCGGAAACAACTAGATAAAAAAACAACTGCTCTCTCACATTCTGTAAACAACCATAATTATACTGTGTGCGCAATGTGCAGCAATACATCCACCTCCTCAAGTTCAGCGGACTGACTGAAAACTAAAGGAAGGTTTCCACATTCAATTCAGACATAGAAACACGGTTCAGGTCCAGAAATGTTTGCAATGGGTAGAACCGCAGTAGTAACTGTGTTTGCCATCAGCATGTTTGCCAAAATTATACATTCTGAACCGATACCGAGTATGGTCTCATGACTCCTCGGCAAACCTCGACAGGACAGAGCCTTCACATCCTAAAAGGCAAAGTTAGGGTGAATTCGGCTACTTGTACCTATCGGTTATGTGTAAACCTGAAGACCTGGAAGCCTTGGGAGAGGCAGAAACACTCCACAGGCAGTGTGTAAAGTATGGACGACCACTGCTGTCAAGACTCTACTAAATAGCCAAGTGACATTGGCACTTTGTAAACAAACATCTTTTAATAAAATCCTAGCAACAAGGTTTCATGAATGGGTTTTCCTCAACCTCATACCAACAAGCACCAACAGGAACTGAAGCTGCGGTCATACGAAGTCAAATGTACGCTCCCTCTTTCACCGGACTGAAAGACATCGATCTAGTTGTCTATGAAAACCTTGAACCGCGACATGTTTAACTGTAATGTCAAGACACAGGATGGGCTGGACTACTAACAGGTGACCTAGTTTAACCTTTGGTCAAAATAATCACAAAGCAGAAGGTTTCACTTCCTCTTTCAAGAAAACTACTTATACTGTGAACAATGAATGGCTGTGGGCAGACAGGGCCAACAGCAACAAGGCACAGCAACAGTGAGAAGTCTGGTGTCTTTGGTGTTTCTGCTATGGTCACCATCTGTAATGTCCTGAATACCAGATCCTGATCAACGCTAATGAAGTACACTGCTCTGTGTACAGGATTGTGACCAATAGTAATCCAGTATACTGCGCTGTGTACTGGATTCTGACCAATAGTAAAACAGTCTACTGTATACTGTTTTGTGGGACGAAATCATAAGGGATCAAAAGGGGGTTGTGTGAGGGTAAGGCAGGCAACAATAGTGGGGTTTGTCAGTCTGGCTGATGGGATTTAGGGTGGAGATGAGCAGGTACGTCGCGGGAAGGGAGAACCTGAAAAGCATGGGGGGGCAGCTGGGACAGCGCAGGCCCTCCTACCACATTCGTCTCCTTCTTCACAGCCAGCATGGGCAGCTCCATCTCCTTGGCCGAAGTCTGGGACGACGCTTCCACCGGCACAAAGCCCCGCCTGTCAATCAAACTGACACGGGGGGGAAAATGTTAGCCAGATGGGTCTGGATTAGGGGGTCGAGTTTCCTGTTTAATCAGTTCAAGGCGCGAATCGAATTCAATGACTAAATTGTTCCCCCACCATCTGAAAACAAGTGGGCCATTTCAATTGAATGGGTTTTAAATCTTATCCTAAATGGACTGACTTGAACCCTGTCCAAAACTCACCTGGGAGGCATGGGTCCACAGAGTACAGAACAGCAGTTGGTAATGATGCTGTTGTAGCTGTATGGGTTCATCGTGTCCTCGGCCCCACTCTTCCCCGACCAGGAGCCTTTGATCTGGGAACACGAGCAACACAACGCAGACCAACAGTCCTCATCCTAGTCTAGTTTTAATGTGTCAGAGACCATGCACATGACAACAGGTTAACGCATAAAGGACCCCAGAAATAATTACCCGTTAATAGTTATCACATCTGTCATTCTTTTTAAAGATGGATTTGGCATAGATCATTTTGTATTTTGATATGGTTTTAGGAAATATGTAGCGTCCCGGACAAAATAATGGAACATGATTTGACATTACAATGTTAGTGCCTTCGGTGTTATTGTGCATATAAACAGATTCTGCTAAATTTACGTTTTCCATTAAATCTTCAGTCACAGCTGCGAGCAAAGCAACAACGTGCTGACTGCTAGGCTGTCCCAGTACTTCACAAAACGACACCACTTTTTAAAGGAAGGGAGCACAAGCAGAACATCTAGAGTGTCCAGATCCACATACAGTGGGGAATCCATCTACATACTTATTCATTCGAACCCACAACCCTGCCGTTGCGAATACCGTGCTCTTAGCAAGTGAGCTACACGGGACTCCAAGGAAAAAGTAAACGGGGAACTTAATGACCAGTTGCCATCACACAGTAGCTGGCAGCAAGGACATACTATGGAGGAAGAATCTAATTCCTTACAATTATCAGTATAAATGTATAAAACACGATTATAGCTTTGTAAAACTATAAATGACCAATTGTCACCAGTTGTAAAGTTAGAGCTCATTAGTATCCACCAAAGACTTAAAAACTTGAAACTGTGCTAAGCTAATTGAATGCTACCAACAACTTTCGTCAAACTTCAGACAGACAAACAAAATCACTGAATTCATCTGACTAAGTTAAGCATTAAATATTTTAAAATATTAAAGTATCCCTTTATGCTACATGGCTACTTTGCTGGGAACAGCCTGAAAACAATTTAAAATGTAAAATACCTGTACTAACAAAATACATTGTCAAAAAAGACAGGCAAATCATCCATTTGGCATTTACTCACGTCTTCATTTGTGGTCAGGTTAGAAGCAACCAGGTAGGTATGGAAGCCTGAGAGGCCCAAAATGGACCAAACTGAAAAGAAGCAAATCACCAGCTCCACAGCAGTGCAGGAAAAGTCAAGAACAACAAATATGGTTTGAGTATCAAAATATCACCAGTGTGGACAGTAAGAGAGTTTGCCAAAAAATTGAACTAGTTAAAGTGAATGACAATTTAGTATCATTACATCACAGGTGTTATAAAGGGGATAAGATAAGTGACACAGATCCTTAGTAAAAGGATATCTTGCTGGACTCTCTTGAAGAGCAAACATCAGGCCTCTCCCTCCTTGTGCCCCTGTGGATGGAAAATGTAAGATAGTAACATCAAACCATGACTTTCATGACAGGAGGATGGCCAGGAACTATTGAAGACAATCCCCAGCCAAGGCAGTTACCAACTGTCTGTAGTATAGACTACGTACGCAGTGCAAGATGTGTGGTGAGGGCAGTTACCAACTGTCTGTAGTGTAGACTACGTACGCAGTACAAGATGTGTGGTGAGGGCAGTTACCAACTGTCTGTAGTGTAGACTACGTACGCAGTACAAGATGTGTGCCCAGGGCAGTTACCAACTGTCTGTAGTATAGACTACGTACGCAGTGCAAGATGTGTGGCCAGGGCAGTTACCAACTGTCTGTAGTGTAGACTACGTACGCAGTGCAAGATGTGTGGCCACGCAGCCAAAAATGAAGGCTGTAAGGAAGGACAGAGAGACGATGAAGGTGTAGAAGAAACGATAGTTCCTCTTCCCGACACAGTTTCCCACCCAGGGACAATGGTGGTCGAATCGCTCTGGTGGAAAGCGGGAAAGAGAAACAGCGGATGTAAATATATATTTTGATCTCCACGAGCACTCCCTCATATCTTCACGATGAAAGTGCTTACAACGATGTAAACAAATCTTTGCACAAAATATTAAAGAATCACTTTCTTAATCAATAAATGTTTTTCTCAGAAACATGCAGGGAAGTTGTTGCTATGAGGCAATTTCTAATTGGAAACCAAAAAAGGAGGAAAAACTGGGTAGATTCATGAAAATAATAATGCTATTGTAAATGGTCTACTGTGAAAAAATATAATATTGTATGTCGATCAGTCACACAACAAATCCATTTTAATCAAATTTTTTAACATAACATTGGACCACCAATGGAGGTGAATAACCAATATTTACCATAGAAGAAGCTCTCAAGCCCCTTTTAATAGCAAAATACACTGAACAAAGTTAAGAAAACTGTCTCAATTTTGAGCAGACCCGCTTTCATAGCTGGTCATGGAAGAAACCAGCATCATTAAAAAATCCTTTATATAATCTCTACATAAACTATAAACAAAGAAAAACACTGTTACAGGCCATTACTGAAATTGTACAGTATAAATAATTCAGCCTATCAATATCTGTGCCCCTCATTGAATGCCCTCCCGCCTCCGGTCCGTACCCACACAGTTGTCACAGAGGGAGCAGTGGGAGGTGCGCGGTGGTCGGAACATCTTGCAAGTGAAGCAGTACTTCAGCTTCACTACCTGCTGGTTGATCATCACCTCCTTGGTGCGGGGAGGGGGTCGGTAGGAAGAAGAGCCAGAGCTATCTGAGGACAGAGGGGTAAAAGTTAGGAAAGACATCACAAGTCAATGTAAACTTTGGCCAGTGGGCCAAGACTACAACCCAAACAGGATTTCTATCAGTAGACAGTTTTTTACTTAATGTTTTATCCAAATTGTTAATAAAACATGTCCAGGACCAGGCTAAAAATCCTGCCATCATCCCTAGTGAGTGATTCCTTCTGAGGTGCATGGATTTCATCATTAAGGAAGTGTACAGCAGCAAAGGGAAGAGACTGCAAGACCTCCAGCTCCCTAATTTCTATTTCAGTGGATGTCAATGAGCTAAGCATTTAAGATCAGATGATTTCATGGTGGTGCCTATGGGAGTGGGACCCCATAAATCACTGGGAACTGATATTGGGAGACTTGTTTTGACAGCCTACTGTTTACTCTCAGTGCCTAACTGAGTGTCTGCCAGTTTAAGTCTTTAATTTGAAGAACAATTCAAATCGAAATATTATGACGTTGGCTTCAGATAGCTCAGATTGGCATCACATCTCCCACCCTCATAACTTATACCAAGAAGGCAATCCAGACTATAAATCAAGTTAATGTAGCTAGCTTATCCAAATGTCTTAGCTGCAAAGCTTTCTGTTAAATTGGTAAATAGAAAATAAAAGCAATGATTAAATTTCTGAGTAAGACTCCCATTCCTCCAACCTTTTACCCAGTTTTGAGATAACCATTATGGCTATAGACTGGAGGGAAAAAAGCAGTATTGTGTCTTAAAATCACACATTTCTATAAATTCGAACAGAAGAGACTACCCCCAGCCAAAAACGCACAGTATTTAAAAATAATTGTGACATCCAGGGCCTGTATAGGTTTGTATGCTGCAGTATTTATAGGCCATGTTTGGTTATTATGATATAATACAAGCTATGCAATATAATTTAGCAACTGACTACATCTCAAAATAGGATGCTGCCCCTTTAAGACAATCACATTCCTCAAAGATGCAGACTTGTACAAGCTGCAGTAAGCTAGCCAAGATGAATGCTATAGTCTCACTTCAGCAAGCGAACCAAACCAATTGAAGATAATTTAAACTGAAACATTAGTGCACTTCCTGAATTCACTGGAATAAAAATGGAAATGACCCCAAACCGTTAGGACACAAGGTGTGTGTGTGTGTAAATATAACACTAAACTCAGACATGACTACATGCAGCTTCAAATAGCTCTGGGCTGGCAGAACACCCGACAATCCAGCTTTTGATCCAGGCAGTAGAGCGCTGTTAGGTTCAATTGCTGGCAGAGTGGTGTCCATTAAAACCGAGTCAATGTGGAGGAAGTCAATCAACACAGGCTCTGTGTAATGTAGGAAAGCGTTCTGTGTGCCTGGCAGTCACATCATAGCAGAAAGTTTCACTGCTTCCTTTGGTGGTCTGTGTCAGTCACTCCACGGCATGAGCACAGTCACAGTGTTAAGTACTCTCAAGGGAGCAACTCTGAGTCCCAATATTTGATAGATAGCGGAATATTAGGCAGCTATTCATAACTGAATATTAACATCTTGATAAGAACTTTCTGGAACTCCTTAAAACCAGCTACGTTAAACGTCGCAGAAAGCTGATCAAAAATAAAGCTCAATCAAGCTAATGGAGACATACCACAAGGCCATGACATCACTGACTGCACATTCAACTCTGTACTCTCTCCCTCTTTGAAAAGGAAGTTGCCACTCCACAAAGAACCGGAGAGAAAGGAAGAGAAAGAGAGCGAGGAAGAGAAAGAGAGACCACACAATGTGTGCTTGTGAGAGAGACATTATGTCGGTGGCATCCCACTGCAATCAGGCCAGAATGTCCTTTAACTTCCACACAATTAAACAGCAGTGGTAGACGCAACTAGCCCTGTGGGCGACCCCCAATTTACACACACGCACAAATACGAAACACAAGCAGCGCCACCAAGCACCAGCAGCGACTCATTGCGTTGCGGCTGGTTGCATGTGTTGCCCTTACCGATCTGCCGTTCAATATCAGCGGCCTCATCCGGCGTGGCCCGGGGCAAGATGCCTGGGTCAGTGAAGCTGGTCTGAAGGAGAGAGATGACCACAAACACAAACAGCACTCCTCCAATGGCAGGAATGAACACAGTCAGGTGCTTCACCAGGAAGGGACAGCTGTGACAACAGGACAAAGAGGACAATAAGCATGTCAGTGCAACAAGCACGCGTTTACACAGGCAGTTCAAAAGGCTAATAGGTTGCAGAAACCTCTTCCGGCTAGTACATTCACATACTGCTTATGAGTGCATTTCACGCTACTTTTTGAGGATAATTGGACCGTCAGGCTTGTACGAATGTCACATTTAATATAATTTTTTATTGACACCTAGAAACTGCATTGAACACTGGCGGAATTGCAACAGGCAGAATTGAACTCACTGCTGCATTTTAATACAAACTGATGTTCCAAACACTTCGCTCACCATATGTCTGATTCAGACGGACAAGGGAGAATTACGACAAAATAAGTTTTGTCCGTCATGAAAATGCAAAAAGCTTAAAACAAATTTACTCCACATTTAAAAAGAACAAGATATGGGGTGGCGCGTGCCACAACGGATTCTACACAGCAGTATTTGCCACTGAGAAACAATAAAGTCCATAGGCAAAATGAAAAATAAAAACAGCAAATTGCTCTAAATCAAATACAAATTAAAAAAAAGAAAATAACTGATTGCATAAGTATTCACCCCTTTTGCTTTGATACAACTCAATGAGCTGCAGCGCAAACAATTGTCTTTAGGCCTACATGTCACATAATTAGCCTATTTGAATAGGCTAATTATGTGTACAATTAAGGTGCTTCATATGATTTCAGGTTAAATACACCTGTGTCTGGGAGACTAAAAGCTGGTCAGTACTATTCCTAACAAAAACATAATGAAGACAAAGGAACATTCAAAGCAAATCCGGATAAAGGTTCTTCGAAAGCGCCAGTAGGATATAAAACATTTAAGGCATTGAATATCCCCAGAGCACAATAAAGTATATTACTATGAGGATAGAGGATATGGTACAACTGTGAATCTACAACACGCCATCCTCAAAAACTAAGCATCCGGGTGAGAAGGGCACTTGGCAGGGAGGCCACCAAGCGGCCTATGTCAACTCAAAAAGAGTTAGTCTTCCACAGCTGAGCTGGGAGACAATTTGCAAACTGCAACACTATCCCGGGTACTTAACAAAACTGGCCTTCATGGGACAGTGGCAACAAACTCACATCAAATACCAGCTAGAGTTTGCCAGAAAGAATGGTGGAGAGTCTGAGAGCAAGTGGAAGAAGATTCTATTGTCTGATGACACCAAAATACAGGTTTTAAGCGCTATGTTTGGACAGCATAACACTACCCATCATCCTGAGAAAACCATCCATACCATGAAAGACGGGGGTGGCAGCATCATGCTGTGGGGATGCATCTCAGAGGCAGGGACTGTGAGACTGTTCAGGGATTTGTGAGACTGGTCCGTAAGTCATTTATAACAACTCCAAAATGCATTTTAAACAGCTTATTTCACTGATGATTTGTGACTGGAAAAAAATACAATATCATATAGTTGACAACATCGCATACTACTTGGTGCTACTTTTCAGTACCTGTCCAAAACTCCAATAAGTTAATGTATAGTTTATCCTACATTTTTAAAAAGAGAGACCATTTCATTTTAGCCCACAGTGTATGTTATCACCACTCATCAAAACTAGTTCTCAAGGCTCAGTCTGACTGTAATTCTAGCTGACAAGGGTGTGAAAAATCCACGGGTGAGGCAAATTTGCCAGCATTCCCCAGGGAGCGGGGTGAGGCATAACCAGCAGGGATTTCCTGGTCTCATCACTCTAGCAATTTCCTCAGGAGGCTGATGAGTGAGTGTGCCGTCATGAGTTAACCTACATAACTTCCTGGGTGAAAGAACAGTGTGCAAATAAGAACAATGGCTAGGCATGGATGCAAAGGCTTGGCAAAGGCTTATGGCAAAGGCTTGCCACGATCTTCAACTCAGATCAGTTAGAAGTTGTATGACACAGGGTCATACAATTGTGATAAAATTGTGAGATGCCTAGCAATTCCCAATTAAATTAGTCACTTTTATCATTCAGCAACCAAAAAACTGGGTTATAATCAACTTTCCATCTTTTAATCACCTTGTAGCTTAGTCTCAGCCGATGTAAGATTTCAGCAAGACACTGTTAATAAGTTACATTTTAGTCTTTAAGCAGATGCTCATATCCAAAGCCACTTAGATTAGCAAGTTAATACATCGGTATACTCTTTTCTCATGTGCTAAGATATCCAACATTTCCAACAAAATCATGCCCTTTGGTGAACTGAATCAGCAATATAATTACTTATTGAAAAGTGGCAAGCAGCATCATTAATGAATGCATTTGAACAAACAGAACAGAACAGCACGCAAAACGCCCTGTATCAGTGGGCAGGGCTTGACATGTGCAGGAAACAGCGGAGATGTTTTTGAAAAATATTGCATCCTCAATATGATTACTTGCACAACGCACATGTCAATGTTGCAATTTCCATTAACTGTGCAATTTTATATTGCATTAAAACTATTACTCAGTTGTGATCATTGGAACCATTGGAATTTTTTAGAAAACGTTACTTATTGTCAATGCAATGCAAATCAAGAGGACCAGTACTTACTCGAAAACAAAGAACAGTCCTGTGGTTACTAGAATGAGGCCGATGGTGAGTGGAAGGACACCACTTTGTCGAGCCACGATGATCCGTCCATCGCAGTAGAAGCGATTCTTGCCCGGAAAAACTTCCCATTTTTTCCGTGCCTTATCCCTTTTCTCCTTCTCCACAACAACGGTTGGCGGCGGCAGGGTCGGGGTTGGTATGGGCGTTGAAAGTGCCTGCGGGTCGATTTGCTGGTATTCGCAATTGTTCATGATTTATACGAAACACGATGATGTGGCTATAATTTGTTGATTTCTCTCCGTTTTGGGAATCTGGACCTATCTTGCTAGTCAGCCAACTAACTTACACAGGCAGCAACTAGTTAAAACATCAAGGATTAGCGCGTTGCCGTCCTCTAAAAGCGTTACGTTAGTTCTAGTTCCAGTACTAATAACGTTATGATACATAGAACATGCCGCCATTGTTAACCAACAATGCCACCTTGCTTATCTAAGATATATAAATAATGCTCCCAAAATACATCTACTCGAAAAAGTAGAGTTTTATATTATCCATTGTATCGGACACTCAATAAAGCTAGCTTAACAGATGCGTGTGTAGTCCATCATTGCACTGGGTGAACGCGCTGAACAGGCTCGGCTAGCTGTGCTAATGCTAACCAGCTAGCATACAGTTATTTTAAGTGTGATTTCGGAGCAGATAAGAATGACGTTAGTGGAAAAACAGCAGTGTGATGCACATCCAATGTACAGCATCAAAATATGCATTTGTACCGTGACAAAACAGTGTTCTATCTAATACTGCCAGTTCAATTTAATCCTCTTTCAGACCAGAAATTCCTACTCTTACAGTACATTCCATCCATTGAGTCAGCAGGAAGATGAAAGTGATGAATTTCCCGGTGGTGATGAGGGCTTCTCTGAGTTTTTGTAACTGACGCTCATAAACCAAACTGTGTACTATAAATAAACATATATTTTTCTTAGAATTATCAACAAAAAATTATACTATTTAACATTACATTTGATCTTGTACCGTCCAGCAATTTCAAGAGAGCGTACAAAAAGTGCACTTCTCAGATCATTAAGCGCTATGATTTCTATGGAATGTTTACGACACTTCGAATTATTGTACGGCGTTTGTGATTTGCTAGAAACTAATGACGTCAATATGTTTCCTTGCACAAGATGGTACAAGCAGAGCGATGGGCAGGAAGGTATGATTAAGTACAATTACTGTTTACGAAAGTTCAGATTCCTCTATCTTTGCTCACACCTCAAAGGGTAAATTCTGGGTAGTCTAATACGTATAATTGCTAAAGGATACGAATAGGTATCAGCTAACCATACTAAATCATGAACTATAGGTATCAGCTAACCATACTAAATCATGAACTAGAGACCAAACAATGTAGAACTAGATGTAAAATGATTTTATATTAGGCCTGGTGTGTACACTTGGAAAAGTAGGGTCCTGTTCCATCTGCTGACTGAGGGAAGGGGTTGTGGGGCTGCCGAGCGATAAGAGGTCTGGAGAATCCCCTTCAAGGTTATACATCATATTCTCAGTAATCTCAGAAGCTGCCAGGGATGTGTTTGGGGTGGCTACAGAGGGACTTGGAGGCTTACTAGACAGGCAGTTGTTGCTCTTCACTGGATATGCCAGTTCAGCCACCATTTTACTTCTTCTGGTGGTCCTAAAATAGTCCATGCAGTCTATGGAGCTAATCACCCTTTTTCAGAGAGTAGGAGACAAAAACAATAGAAATTGTTTAGTTATATTCCAAATAAATGTGAGAATAACATAAAAAAAAAACAATATAATCACATTTTCATCACCCTGCCAGGGATTTCAACAAACAACATTTTGGTAATGGTCTGCCTCTAACCTCTGGGATACCTACCTAGTGGCTGACTTAAGAGTACGGCGAGATTGGTTTCTCCTCCGGCTGTCCTTGTGAACTGGCATATTATTCTTCTGGCTGTTAGTGAGGGTGGGGTGAAGAGGGGGGGTTGGCACCAGTATTCTGGGCCTCACCCCTAACTTCATTACAGATGCTTTGCTTTCCTTTTCATCTGGTGAGAAACAAATACAGTGCCTACAGAACGTCCTCCTACAAAGACCTCCTATGTTTCGCCACATTTTGTTGTGTAATAGACCCAATCTATTATTGATTAAATATATTTATTTTGCCATCAATCTACACACAATACCTCATAATGTCAACGCAAAAGCACATTTTTTTAAATTTGTGCCAATTAATTGAAAATGAAAAATGTAAATCTCTAATTGACATAAGTATTGAAATCCTTTGCCATGACACTCCAAAGTGAGTTCAGATGCATCCTGTGTCCGTTGGATATCTCAAGAACCACCTGTGGGGAAATTCAACTGATTGAATGGGATTAATAAAGACACACACCTATCTATGCAGTTGTGAAAAAGTACAACCCCTGGAAAGTTGACTATTTTTTAGAGTCACTTGGACACTGATATTTTAGCTAAATTATAATCACATTAATTGATAAAGGTAAGCCAATAATACAGAATGTTTAATTATGCAAAGGAAATTAAGAGAAATGCAATTGGTTTATGTGGAAAAAATTAGTACCTCTACCTTTACCATCACATAAAACCAAAAGAGGTAGATTAGAGTGTAACTTTGGAGGTTCCGGCCTTCCATAAACATTAGAAACTAGCTCTGGTTTGGTCTTACCATATGGTTGTGTGGTAACATATCATGCCAAGATCAAAAGGCATATTTGAGGCTCTCAGAAGAAAGATTATTTATGCCCTTGAGTTTTATGCTCATTCCACTATCTATTGAAGCTAGCAGATTTATTGTTTGTGTGATTTGTTAAATTGGGTTCCTTTTACCAATGAATCTGGTTGGAATTTAGCTCAAATATCCATTTGTCCAAATACAAATACATAAAAAGAAAACAGACAACTTTCCAGGGGTGGTATTTACTTTTTCACAAATGTAAGGCCATAACCTTCACAATGCATGTGAGAGTAAGAAACCAATCCTTGAAGTCCAAGGAACTCTCTGTAGACAACAGAGAATTGTGGCGAGAAATAGAGAGCCATACCTGTTCACAGACCTGCATTCTTCTTGAAGAACTGACAGCAGGAGGAAAAAGACTCTCTAGTACCATAAGACCAAAATCAAACTATTAGGCCTGAATGACAAGCCCTACGTCTGACAAAAAACATATAGGTTATCACCTAGCAAATGCCAGCTAATACCATTCCTAGGGTGAAGCGTGGTGGTGGGAGCATCATGCAATAAGGATGCTTCTCAGCACCAGGGACTGGGAGACTGGTCAGGACTGAGAGAAGTACGAACAGAGCAAATTACAGAGAGGTCCTTGAAGAAGACCTGATCCAGAGCACAAAGGACCTCAAACTGGGGCAAAGATTCTTCAGAATGACAACACAAAGTACACAGTCAAGACAACACTGGAGTAGCTTTGGAACAAGTCTGTGAACGTCCTTGAGTAACTAGCCAAATATTGAATATCTGTGGGTGATCTGAAGGTTGCAGTTCACTGAAGCTCCCCATCCAATCTGATAGAGGTTGAGAGGATCTACAAGGAAGATTGGGAGAAACTAACCAAATTCATTTGAGCAAAGCTGGTATAGACATACCCAAGAAGACTCAAAGGTGTAATCACTGTCAAATGGGCTTCTACAAAGTTTTTTACTTTCAAAAAATGTGCACAAATTTCTAAAAATGTGTTTTCGTTTTGCCATTATGGGGTATTGTGTGTAGATTGATGGCAAAACAAAAATGTATTCAGTTGTAAATTAAATCTATTAAACAGTAAAAAGCGCAGAAAGCGAATGGGTCTGAATACTTTTCAAAAGGCACTGTACATCAGGATGTTGTTAAGTAATTGCCTGAAGCATATTTTGCTATAAAATCAATCAATACAAGATGTGATTAATATAATAAAAGATTGATGAAGGTATTCCAGACTCATACCTGAATCTGCCCCTACTGGAACCTGAAATGCACTATCCAGAGTCAAAGAGCTGATGATGGATTTGGTCATCAGTGTACACAGCATACCAATCAGCTCCTTCCCTTTCAATTTGCTCTTTAAGAGCTCACTTGACTCTGGCTGTTCAGGTCTATCAGATTGAAACTCAGTAATCAATCTCCTCTGAACATTCTGTGGCAAGTTCTCTGTGAGATAAGACAATTATTCTATTTACAATTAGGAAACATTATATTGTATCAAAAACAAAGAATTTGATTATTTGGCACAATGCATACATTTAAAAATAGAAATAAGAATAAACAGGAAATACACAATATTTATATTTTCTTTATTAATAAAGAAATTAATCTGTCAATCTTACCAGGATCTTTTTCTGACTTGTGACTGGGAGAAATCCCCTCCTGGTCAGGACTGGTAAAAGTAGACATTCCTTTTAGTTCTGATAGGGCCATGCGCTCACTCATCAGCTTATGCACAAACTTTTCCACAGTGGTTTGTAGGAGGTTCACGGAGGACCTGGTCATTCTAGCCTGGATCATATTAGGGCCCTGCTGGTTAATATCACTGATTCTGATTGGACCACAGTCTGTGACAGTTTCCCCGGAGACATGTGCAAAATTGTGAGACATTCCATCTCTGCCTACTTGGCCTGATAGCATGATATCCTCCTGCCGCTTACAGTTTCTAGGCAGAAGCACATCCTTGACCTTTTTCATTGGGGTTACATTCAAGTTGATGGAATGGGAATGCTGTACCATGGTCTCTCCCGATGTGATGATAAGGGTGGGGGTACATTCTTGTTTCTCTGTCTTGAAATGCATTGATGGTTCACCAAGTTCATCCTGTAGCAGTGACATGCTAGAAAATGGGGGAGTGTTGCCCTGCTGAGTAAGCTTTATGTTCACTTGAGGATGATGGCCCTCAGAAACACGTTTAAACATAGTATCAGAGATAGTAGTGGATATGTGGTCAACTGCATTCATTCTGCCTGTTTCATCACATGTTTTGTAACTCTTAAGCGTCTGCAGAACCTCCATAAAAGCACATTCTACCTCAGTGCAGCTCTCTGCCGTCGTCTGTGCTAAGTGCTCTCTGGGTTGGTGAAATAAACCCCCTTTTGTTACAAAACCTCTCAGCTTAGACACCACCATCTCCAGAACCTCCATGTAAACTTTGTGTATTTTTGACCCATTTAAGGCGGCCTGTTTGCTTTGCTCGGGATGGTTGATGGTCATGGCTCTGACAAAGTCTCGAAGGCTGGTCATCGAACAGGTAGCCTTGCCCCTACCTGAGGCATCTTTGAGCTTTTCAATCACTTTGGAGCCGATTTCCATGGCCAAAGCTGTAGCTACAGCTTGACTCCCCAGGTAGGTCAGTGAACAGCTTTTGACCAGGGTGCTCAATGATGTTGATTTTGTCTTTGGCAAGACAAGGCATGACATAGAACTCAGCACGTTGGTGGACAGATGTTCAATGATATTGCAAATGGATGCGACGGTAGCCTCTTGCAACTTTGTCTTGAAGTTGTTGTCCGTATGAAGAACATTGGTTTGGGAGGGTGCTGCCTGTTGATCTCCATTATTAACCATCTTGTGTTCAAGATTCTCAAGCAGGACTTGGATGACCTCACAGAACAGTTGGCTCTTTTTGCCCTGTCTGCTATGGTTGTTAGCCTCGCCCCCCAGCCATCCATGATGTCTCTGGATGGTCTGCAGCACCCACTTGACTAATCTCAAGGCCTTCAGATCAACTAACTTCTGTGATTTCTGAGACGTTATTGATTTCAGATCAGCCGTCTTGGGAACGTTAAGCACAGGGATCTCTGAGCTGTACTGAGGAGAATGTTGTGTCAGAAAAGCTGGGCTTGATTGCCTTTTTGGACATAATAGTTTCTGGCCATCTGCAAACTCATTAAAGTAATTATCTTCATGCATATTCTGCATGATAATATTGATAATGCTGTTGGCATAGGGCATTATCTCTGTGTCTGACAGATCATTTTCACTGAGAAGCATCGGGGTGAGAGAATTCAGAATGCTGGCCTGGCCTCCAAGAAGTTTATTATTTGAGTCAGATGGGTCTTCCCCTGGGTGTTGGACATGGATCTCTTGGTCTTTGCTGCGGGACACACAGCACAAGGGCTCACTGCTGGGTCTGTACCCTGTGGTAGTAGTATAACTATTTGTTCTGCCATCTGGACTATAGGCAATACCTTGCCTGTCTTCTGAGTGTATGACCTCATGGCCCTCTGAAGTCAGGACACTGACAACCTTAAAAATAATTCACATGGTTTAATAGACCTGCATAAATTAAAATATGTAGACCAAGCATGGATGGCTGGTGGAACGATACATGACATCCACAGAATCAAAAGAATAAACTATCTATGCATAAAAAGGGACAGTACAATAGCATACCTTGTCTAGGATCTCATCGACCTGGTCAGAGGAAAGGGCAGCATTCTTTAACATGCTGATCATGGGGAACATCAAAGCACCATCATCATTGTTCGAAATTGACTGAGATAGCTCAAGGCTTCCATAGAGGTGTTCTATCATCTCAGCTTGTGTATTATTAAGAGAATCCTTTGCATTCTTATTCTCCTCCCTGATTTCTATCTTTGACTCTCCAGCTATAAGAATGAAATCATATCTCTTACGGTTATTCTGCGCTATGGTTTTGTCTTGTTCGTGTTCGTTGATATCAGCATTGGCTTCTTCCATTTTAGTGTCCAGCATTTCAGTCCGCTTTGAATCAAAACTAGCTTCTGCTTTTGCCACTTGGATGTCTAGCTTGGTAATCTCAACAACCTCTTTGATGTCAGTCTTGACCTTCACACCTGCAAGTGTATCTCCTTTCTTAGCCTCTACATTTTCCATCACAACCACAGCAGTAGCCAACTCCTTACTTTCAGTTTTAGGTATCACATCAGCAACAATTTCCTTTTTCTCCAGCTTTGATACTTTTAAATGTTCAGTTTTGGTTGTTGTGTCCGCAATAGCTAACACCTCTGTAACTACTGTCTTAGCCACTGTATCTGCAAAATTCTCCCACTTCTTACCTTCAATAGTGGTGATTGCATCAACATTGTTCTCCACTCCCTCAACCCTCCTCTCACCTCTTATATCTCTTGATACAGCTTTAATGGTCTTGGAGTCCATCTCAACCTTTTCCGCATGACTCATGTTTCTCAGCCTCCCTCCATCCCTTTTGTCCCCCTCTGCCTCCACAGCTCCCCATATCACCTCCTGAATAACAGCCTCAACCTTCACCAAAAGGTTTTTTCCTTCCTTCCTTCCTGCATCTTTACTAGTTCCACTTTTTAAAATGTTTCCAGAAGATTCCAAACTGGTTGCTGAAGGACTAGTTTTTGAAGGAGAAGATTGTTTCTCAGAGGGGCTTGGGCTACTGGAGGATGCCGAGTCCATAAAGCAAGAAGCCCCTCTCTCAGTTTCTATATTTGGCTCTCTATTGTCCTTTTCAGGAACACTCACAGTAAATGTCTCCTGTCTGATGACACAGGGAGTAGGTTTGAACAGCATGGTAGGAGGTGTAGGTATTTCGCTGGACAGCTCTATCACAGGGGAGAAGGACTTTTGGCTGCCACTGACAGAAGTTGTTTTGTAGGAGTCAGAGTAGGAGAGGCTGCTGAAGGTGGGTACATCACTGCTGGTTCTGTTAGTGGTGCTGATGGAGTTCGTTCGGCGCTCAACCTCAAAGGCCATGATGGCTGGTATAAGGATCCCGTTGACCTCCTCCACTACAGTCACCACCACACTTTGCATGACGGCATGTAGTTCCTCAGCCGTTATCTATTATGAGAGGGTGGTGCGAACAATGCACAGTCACAAGATCTATTCAACCTTTGTTCAGACTAAACCTATGCTACATTCCGACTGTATTTCAGGTAGACGTGACTGACAGGACTCTGATATTATCACCATTTGGCCTCACCTACAGTAGTTCTTGTTTACATGTCTTGACTGAATAACTGACTAATGATGTAGTAGGTGTCAGAAAGAGCAAAATGTAAAAGGGGACCAACAACTTAAATACATCAAAACTCACAGTTCCTTTTATATGCTCTTCTAGTAGCCTCTGTTCCCTGTGAAGGGAAACATTGGAAATTCACATAAAAAATGTAGTGAACCAAGACTATACATAGCCTTGCCATTTATAGCGAACAGAAGGACAAATGGAGAAGGGAGTAAAACACAGATTTCATGGGTCACACTGGACAGAGTGCGTTGCACGTTTACAGATGGGTGACAAATTAAAGGTAAAACCAATATAAAGGGTATCATTAAGGTGTTGTGCCACCAAGAGCCGCCAGAATAGCATCAATGCACCTTGGCATAGATTCTACGAGTCTCCGGAATGCTACTGGAGGGATGGAAGTACATGAAAAAAATGTTTCAATTGCAGACATACATTTCAGACAGTTGCTTGGTTATAGACTGAAGGTAGCCACCTTGTCCAATCAGAATGCCATGGGTGATCAGGGAGGAGGAAATAGTGTCAACAAGCCCTGGGCCCTTAGGACCTACAAAGCATTAACAAAATAATAATTACAGAATACATGTAGAAAATAAGTAATTAATAGGTTACATAAGACAAGGTATGAGGTTAATGGTTATTACTTTGAAATTATGCTACAGTTATAAGATGGTTGTAAATAGTAATGTTATAAACAAAATGATTGGCTAATCTCACTCTAGTGTTTCAGTGTGATGTGGACTTACTAATACAGTGTGCCATTCCCATTCTCCTCTTCACTCTCTCCACATTGTGTTACAGAATTAATTTATAATGGATTCAATACATTTTTGCCATCAACCTACACTCAATACCCCATAATGACAATGTGAAAACACGTTTTTAGAAATCTGTGGGAATTTATTGAAGAAAAAAAAAATATATATATCACATGTACATAAAGAAACATAAGTTTCTCCCATTCTACGCAGATCCTCCTCTCAAGCTCTGTCAGATCGGATGGGGAGCACCGATGAACTGTGATCTTCATGTCTCCCCACAGATCCAGGTCCAATCGGATTCAAGTCCAAGCTTTGGCCGGGCCATTCGAAGACATTCACAGATCTGTCCCGAAGCCACTCCAGCGCTGTCTTTGCTGTGTGCTTCAGATTTTTGTCGTGCTGAAAGATTAATCTCTGCCCCTGTCTGAGGTCCTGTGTGCTCCGAAGTTTTCTTCAATGGCCTTCAGGTATTTTGCTCTGTTCTGCCTTCCCTAAATCCTGATCAGCCTACCAGTCATTGCCTCTGTGAAGCATCCCCATACCATGTTTCCACCACCATACATCACCGTAGGGATGGTACTGCCAGGTGATGAGTGGTACCTTGTTTGAGTGGTACCAGACGTAGCATTCAAACTTAGTATTTAGGTTTTAGTCCAATTAGACCATATAAAAATTTCCCTCATGCTCTCAGAGTCCATATGAGTGTCTTGCATCTAATAAAGGCCCTGATTGATGGAGCGCTGCAGAAGAGCTGTGAAGTGCTGCAGGTTCTCCCATCTCTGCAGAGAAACTCAGAAGCTCCATTAGACTGGCCATTGGGGTTTTGGTCACCTTTCTGACCAACGCCCTTCTTGCCCTGTTACTCTGTTTGGCCTAAAGGCCACCTCTTTGCATATTCAATTTATATAGAAAGATGTGTGCCTTTCTAAATCATGTCCAATCAATTGAATTTGACAATAGTGGACTCCAATGAAGTACTAGAGAAAGTCATGGACAATCAAAAGACAAACTTGTGTCCTTTGATTTTCCAAACTCATGGATGCACCTGAGCTCAATTTTGGAGTGTAATGGCAAAGGGTCTCAATACTTATATACATGAGATATTTCAGTTTTTCATTTTCAATTAATTAGCACTCATTTCTAAAAATCTACACTTTATCATTATAGTTTATTGTGTAGACTGATGGCAAAAAAATTACAACAATTATAAATTAAGTCCTACACAACATTGTGGAAATGTGAAATGGTCTAAATACTTTCTGAAAACATTTTAATGCACAACCCTATTTCCAAAAAAGTTGGGGCGCTGCGTAAAATGTAAATATAAACAGAATGCAATGATGTGCAAATCAATTAATCCCTATATTTAATTGAAAATAGTACAAAGACAATATATCAAATATTGCAACTGAGAAATTGTATTGTTTTTGGAAAAATTATATGCTCCTTTTGAATTTGATGCCAGCAACATGTTTCACAAAAGTTGGGACAGGGGCCACAGTTTACCACTGTGTTCCATCACCTCTTCTTTTAACAACAATCAGTAAGTGTTTGGGAACTGAGGAGACTAATTTCTGTAGTTTTGAAAGTAAAATGTTTTCCCATTCGTGCTTAATATAGGATTTCATCTGCTCAACAGTTCGGGGTCTCCTTTGTTGTATTTGTCATTTCATAATGCACAAAATGTTTTCAATAGAGGACAGGTCTGGACTGCAGGCAGGCCAGTTTAGCACCTGGACTGTTTTACTACAGAGCCATGCTATTGTAATACGTGCAGAATGTGGTTTGGCATTGTCTTGCAAGGCGTTCCCTGAAAACGACATTGTCAGGATGGCAGCATCTGTTTCTCCAAAACCTGTAAATATTGTTCAGCATTAGTGGTGCCTTTACAGATGTGCAAGTCACCCATGCCATGTCCACTAATGCACCCCAATACCATCACGGAAGCTGGCTTTTGAACTGTGTGCTGATAACAAGCCGGATGTTCCCTCTCCTCTTTAGCCCAGAGGACACTGCATCCATGATTCCCCAAAATAATTTCAAATTTTCATTCGTCAGACAACAGGACAGTTTTCCATTTCGCCCCAGTCCATCTTAAATGAGCTTGGGCCCAGAGAAGGCGGCTGAGTTTTGGATCTTGTTTAAATATGGTTTCTTCTTTGCATCGTAGAGTTTTAACTTGCATTTGTGGATGCAGCGACGTACTGTGTTCACAGACAATGGATTTCGGAAGTGTTCCTGAGCCCATGCAGTGATTTCCACTACAGAATCGTGTCTGTTTTTAATGCAGTGCTGCCTGAGGGCCCGAAGACCACGCCCATCCAGTATTGGTTTTTGGCCTTGTCCCATGCATACAGAGATTTCTCCGGATTCCCTGAATCTTTTAATGATATTATGTACCATAGATGATGAGATCCCCAAATTCTTTGCAATTTTACGTTAAGAGATGTTATTCTTAAATTGTTACTACTTACCCGCGCAGTCATTCACCGAGTGGTGAACCCCTCCCCATCCTCAATTCTAAAAGACCCATCCTCTCTGGAATGATCTTTTAATACCCAATCATGTTACTGACCTGTTGCCAATTGACCTAATTAGTTGTGACCTCAACCACCAGGTTTGGTTTTTTAGCATTTTTCAACTTTTCCAGTCTTTTATTGCCTCTGTCACAACCTTTTGAAACGTGAAAAGTGAGCATTTATTTTTCAAGAAACAATCAAATTTCTCAGTTTCAACATTTGATATGTTGTCTTTGTACTATTTTCTATTGAATATAGGGTTTAAATGATTTGCACATAATTTCATTCTGTTTTTATTTACATTTCACACTGTGTCCCAACTTTTTTGGAAACAGGGTTGTGTGTAAAAAGAAATGAAATAGGATGCCCGATATCCTGCTTACAGAGGTTGAGGTAAGAGATGATGGATTTCTGATTCAGTGATTCAATCATGTCTTGGCACATAGCAGAGAGTCCCTACAATGCAAATACATCTTTTCATGAGTAACCATACAAATGCACAGACATCTACCTTGAATTACAGGCTATTCCCTGTGTATTGCACTTGTTTTCAAAAGATAGGGTGTTATTTCTAAATTCATCCATGAACATACCGTACCCCCTCCACTATAAGTGATAAATTAAGATTCTCACTCTCTTTACCTCACACTTCTGCTCTGGGTTTGATGAGGTTTGATGAACTGAGATGCTTGTTGTAGCAGAGCCAACCAGATCAACTGACGAGGGATAAAAACAAAGAACAAAGACTGAACATGAAAGAGTCCCAAAAAAGCTACATTCCTTTACAAAATGCTCATGCATTGCATCATAATTCCTCAATTCGAACATGACTGACAGTTCAGAGCAAACAACTCTGCCTCACCTTGTGTGTTGTCAGGATCTGATACAAAAGTGTTTTCCATGCTCTCAGGGCTCTCTTGTGGATCTGTCTTGGTCAGGGAATGCCTCTTCTTTTTGTGGCCTTTGAAACACAGTTTCTTTTGTTGTCTCTCTTGTTTCTGAAAGTAAGCAATGAAAACAATACCTTTAAAGTTGGCATACATGTATTTCGTTTCAGTAAGTGAAGACGTTGCCTTTTCCAAAAGCAACAACATGTGGTCTGTTCACTGCATGCTCCTTAGCCCACAGTTGAAACTAGTAAGTGTAGTGTGAACACAAATACGGATACTTAGAATATAAAATGAAAACACAAGCTATACCATTTTTTCCTTCTTCTGTCGGTTTGTGAGCATGTGTTGCTCCAGCCTCATCTCTCTCTTCACCTCCTTGGTGACCTCATGTAGCAATGCACGGCCCTTAGCATTCCATATCTAGGAACAAGGAGAAAGGCTTCTCAAGTCAAATCATACAACATGCTGTGTCTGGGCTTAGTCATCTATTCAGTGGAATACATTGTCTTACTCTTTTTGACCTGCAGGTGGAGCTGGGGCAGCAGACTAGATCCACCATGTTGCTTCTCATTGCAATCTTGGGCAGTCTTGTATAGTTATCAGGAAAGCTCCTAAAGGGTTTACAGTTACACAGATAAAAGTAATGTGTGTCAGTAATAGTTTTACGCCATTGTGTATCCACATTCACCAAAGCTCTCATAACACACCATGTCAGTTTACTTGGGTCCTTTTTGGTTTATAAGACCCACAATAAGTGTTTTGCACTTAATGATTTTCACCACGCTCATCTAATTCTCATCCGGTAATACGCTTGCGACTCTCATGTATTGTATACCTCTCCAATGTTTTCCTCTTTGTTTGTGCCTTGTCTCACCTAGTCATGATGGCCTGCTGCCGCTTGCTGAAGAGTCTACTTCCCCTGTGCAGTAACCATTCTGTGACATCAGACAAGGTTATATTCTCTGGAATCTGACCTTGCTGTTTGAGGTTCAGAAACTTACGCATCAACTCTTTCTGGAATGAAAAAGGAAAATGGTAAAACAGACTGCATATACAGCTCTGGAAAAAATTAAGAGACCACTGCACCTTTTTCTTTCCTTTCCAAAAAAGTTGAAAAGGGAAGTTTTGAGTGAGGAACAGAAGCGTTCAATTTGCAGTGGTCTCTTAATTTTAACCCTTCTGTTCCTCACTCAAAACCTTCCTTTTCGACTTTTTTGGAAAGGAAAGAAAAAGGTGCAGTGGTCTCTTAATTTTTTCCGGAGCTGTATACACATGTATGAATATGTATTCATAGTATAACCTATGCACCAATGTCACAGAAGGTGATAAAGACATGGCTAGCATGTGACTAACATTCCCTTTGTATGTCCCTCTAAATCTCTCCCTTTGTACCTTTGTCTCTCTTTCTCTATAGCTGTCTTAGTTATGTTATTTGAATTTAGGCTCAGACGAACCTGTTCTGTCAGGAATCTGCGACTCCAGTCCAACTCCACCTCCGCTAGGTGATCTCTGTAGCGGTTCAACTCCTTGAGTGAACAAATAATCTGAAGAATAGGAAAAGGGAGTTTAGAACCCATAATTAGCATAAATACATGGCTATCATACTTTATATATGTCTAATGATAATTTATATCTACAATAAAAAGTGGTGTCAGTACTATCCGAGTGCACTAGACTATTACAATTACACACAACATTACAATACATTTAACAAATATAATCAACAGGGCTAATTGTAAAATGCGGAAAGCTCACTTTCTGCTCCTTGGTGATGAAGCCCAGATCAAGGAGGCGTTGGTGGATGTCCTTGCGGTGGAGGTAGTTACTGAGGTTGGGATCGTGAAGGCTGCTGTACTCAGAACTCAACAGGTAGCCATTAGGGTCTGTCAGGTCAAAGTCACTCTTCGGCTGGACCAACTGACATGATGAAATAATGACTGATACCTTTCTGTGACCTCTCACAGTCAAATTGATTTGGACTACATCAATAACAGTAGGTAAATTCATGAGATTATAGCCAAACATTGGTTGTAAATCACAACTCTTTACCATCTTTACAACTCTATATTTTCTTTTTCTACTGTGACCTGTGCTTGGTGGGCTTACCCTCTCACATAGCCGGGTTGTGTGGTAGACACTGGAGACCCCAGAGATAGCAGGGATCTTTCCTTGGATGGGCATATCCAGAGGGTGAGGGTTGTTCTGCTTACCACAACCCTGAGGTGAATATAAAAACCTTCCAGTCAGTAATATAGCATAAAGATTAAGAAGGCAGGTGACAGTAAAAACACTTTATTTTCCTTTACTGGAAATTAGTTTAAAATGTATATCAAAACGCAAAAATACACCCAAACGCAGAACACATGTTTTATAATAAATGAAACACACTAAATAATTACTCGTTTTTTAGCCTAATGGCTAAAAGTTAAATATTAAAAAAATAGCTATACCATATAAAATATAAAAAGCCTACATACCAGATGTTCCATAATGATGACATTCAAATAATCATCATAAATAACAAAACTGGATGTTTTCCAGTGTTAAAAGTGAAACTTATCGTGGTAGCCAGTACAAGAATAAGCAGCCGGTACGATAGTTTGGTTAAGGTGTACAATTCTAGAACGAGATGTATCACAAGCTGTAAATATGACGTAATACTCTATTGGTTCTGTTGCGCACAGTGTGCGAGAAATGCTACGAAACGATCGCTAGTTGACAGCAGTGTGACGATGACTAGTCTCTGAAGTACAATCCCAAAAGCATGCGAACTTTAAAGACTGACACTCGGGAATAAGCGTCTCACCAAAGTACTCAAAATAAAATACGCCCAGCAATCATTACTTCACTTAAGACGACACAAGTTCAGAATTCAGTTTAACAAGACGTTCCAATCTGTCAGGTACTGTAGTAGTAACGCACCTAAAATTCGGTAGAAGTTCTGACATCCCAAGACGCTATAGTCTCGCATTAACTGAAAAACGCCATGTAGCTTGGCCTATTGCATACAGACAAATGCCTTTTTCATCTTTTTTTCACTAAGAAAATGAGTGGCAACTGACCAAATTTCGTATATTTACCTACTAAAGATTTGTTTGCACATCACAAGACTGGATTCATAGATTTCTCAGCGTCGGGGCGCGATGTACTATAGGCCTAGTTATATATCTCCGGAAAAAGAAAGAGACCACTGATTAAGAGACCACTGCACCTTTTTCTTTACTTTTCAAAAAAGTTTTGAGTGAGGAACAGAAGCGTTCAATTTGCAGTGGTCTCAATTTGAACCCTTCTGCTCCTCACTCAAAACCTTCTTTTTCAACTTTTTTGGAAAGGAAAGAAAAAGGTGCATTGGTCTCTTAATTTTTTCCGGAGCTGTAAATCGGGTATAGCCTAAATCGCTTCCAGGCTTCCTCAGCAATTAACATTTAAAACATCACGTAAAATAGATTTCGCGTTCATTGTTTATTCATATTCACTCAACCTGTATTATCTCGCAAATGAATATAAACCAACTATTTACTGATCTGATTTACGCATTTATTTTACTGAATGTGTTCATTATATTAACTAGTAGCAGCATTAAAGGGCACGTAATCATTAGATTCGTTCATCTCGTGTGATTCCCGGCTTGGAAATGTTAAGGAGAACACAAACTAACAGTGGAAACTGCAAGCACTATCATTTAGCGCTCCCTTACGTATTGGTACTACAACCAGGTTGACCCGATTTTAAGAGTAGTAACCAGGGGTTACATTGGGCGGGAGACCAAACATGATAGTAGACCTAGGGGGAGCTGAGGTCCCGTACTTTCAATGGCCAGAATGGTAACGTTTTAAACACAACTGGAATGCATAAAGTAAGGCCCCTGCAACTTCCTAAATCCAAATTTAAACCCTGCATTAGAGCGTGTGCAGTAACCTACCCAGAATAACATAACATCACTGCATTAGAATAGCTGCTGTAGTTGCGGTTTAAGATATCTAATCTGTAGGCTAATTGCGAAACATTAGGCTACATTCCCTGACAAAAGTTAATTACATCGAAACTCGTTAGGACTAAAAGCACGTTTCCCGTCAAAAACGGCATGTGTATAATCGCTATGGACTTGACATAAATGTATCGATTGTATTTCATTACAATATAATCAAACCCAAGTACTTTAATAACATTGTTGAGATAATGTTTAATATATTACACTACACACGAGTTGTTTTGCCTAGTTCTAATGAGCATCAACGTCATCCTTTTTACAACTGGATTACAGAATAGCTACTGCATTTGCGGTCGAAGCCACCAATCCTTTAACCAGTCTAAGAGGATGGGAGCGACAGATGATCAGCGCCGTTTTATGGATATCCATCAACTAGCCTACACTTCAGCAGAGATCCAACGTGCCAAAGAATTAACAGCGGTGCAGCAAACATTTTGCAACAGAAAACACGTTTCATATTGGACATGTGCAGGTGGATCCCTCCGTTTTAGCGCATCTGCCATAGAAGACTGACAAACATTTTTGTCCTGCTCTTAAGCAAGTTGGACTACCACACAACTCCATAATTTTAAGTACCTAATACACATTTCAGTAACCATCAGCGGATTGAGTGCAAAAAAAATTAAACGTTAGCTACAATGTTGACTATGTCTGCACTGAGCTACATATCTCCTCAAAATGTTCGTCAACAGACTAGGCACCAGACACTTTGTTCCATTTTGTGGGTGTCACTAATTACAACATTCCCGAACCCACAAGTTTTTTTTTGTCTTCATGCTAAAAGCAGACACGTTTGAAAGCCCATAATAAATAAATCCATCACAAACGTCTTACGAAGATTTAATGTACATTTATTCTTAACACGTGGAACATATAGTATAAAGATTTCATACTGAAGAAATGATATTCATTAAGCCAAAAAAAGGAAAAAAGAATTTACATCAAGTTTTTAGCTACATCTTCTGAAATACAAATATGCAGAATCCATATCACTGGAAAAACAAAAAAAAGAAAAAATTCAAATGGTTTATTTCTTCATCGGGGGTCTTGCTTTGTTGTTGATGTAGAAGCTGAAATGGAACCATAGCAGACATGGTTTCGGTCATGTTAGTCTCTACACCAGTACATGAGACAAACGGAAACTTGATCTGGGTGTGTGTCGTGGGGGGGTGTGTGTGGGTGAGTGAGTGGGATGGGTGGGTTGGGATGGGGGTTCGCAAGGGAGTTGCAGCAGCTGAGTCCCTGTAGCGAGAGACAGACAAGTGGGTTGGGGGGTGAGGGGTTAGGGGTCAAAGGTTAGGTAATCACAAGGCGAACTTGATGCAAGGAATTTCACTTGAGTGTAACCTTTAATTCATCAAAGATTAAAAAGGGTAAAGATCAACAGAAGGGTGAGAAAGAGAGAAAGAGAGGTGTAATGTACAACATCATATATACACTGCAGTCAGGACTGCATCTAGAGTAGAGGAGCAGTCCTAAGAGGTGACTTCTTTTATAAGGGTCAAGTCATACAATCGAGGGACAAAGAAGAGGTCGGGGTGTTGTAAGGTTCACGATACTTTGGGGGGAAAGCCTTTTGTCATCTCTCTCTCAGTTCAACATTAAACTAAAATCATTTTTAAAAACTACAGTTTGCTGCCAAGCCAGCGTATCTCAGTGTGAAACAGTATTATTACAGTATGTTTACAGTTGTTTTTAAGGTGTACAGTACAGAAAAAAAGTCCTACAATCTACTGCACAGGCCTCCCCGTTGAGTGACGTCTCTGTCTGCTCTGTCCGTCCGTTCGTTCGTTCACAGCTGATAACCTTGCTCCTGCAGGGCCGAGTATAGCATCCAAGTTACAGCATTACACCACACCAGAGTCCAGGAGTCTGTTTCACCCCCACGCATGAACTTAAAACGGGCTCTCTGTCCATGCCCGCCCCCCTGCCAACCCCAGGGGAGGAGAACCCGGGCGAATCCCCCCAAACTCACTGTAAACGAGACAGCAACTTTGGTTACAGTTTTTAACGTTTTTCTTTTTGCGGCAATTTTTTTTTAAACCTTTTCATTAAAAAAAAAAAAGTTGTTTCCGGCAGGGCAGCTCTCTCCCTAACTCCTCCCTCCCGCCCCCCCCCCCAGGGTCCCATCTGATCTGTCTTATCACATCATATCCACGTTGGTTTGTTCGTTACCATGTTACAGGATGTTTAACTCCACTCCAAGCTACTTC